>CAIGQW010000302.1:513520-530460 GCA_903798125.1 Danio choprae | reverse complement strand
ATGTTTATCCGTCTCCCTCTCGTGATGTCATCCTCCGCCCTCCGGGCATTACACATGGGGGCCACACTTTACAATAAGTTTTCATCAGCTAATGCATTTACTAACTAAGTGAACAATACTTGTGCAGCACTTATTAATCATAGTTCAACATTTATTAATGTATTATTAAAATTCAAATTTGTACTTGCTAACATTAGTTAATGCACTGTGAGCTAACAAAGAACGACTGTATTTTCATTAACTAACATGAACAAATACTGTAATAAATGCATTGTTCATTGTTTGTTCATGTTAGTAAGTGCATTAATAATACAACCTTATTGTAAAGTGTTACCAACATGGACACTGCAATGTAATATAAATCTTCTGGCATGATAATTTCACTCTCTGCCAGGCTGATAGAGCCACAAGACAAGCGTTTCACTTCAACAAGAATTTGTGTCATTTTTTAAATATACAAGCTCATTTAAAAAGGCATGGTATCTCCTAACACTTTTATTATGTGTATATGCAAGGGAGGATTCACAGGGAGCTATGCAATATATGACTTTAGACCATGCCTTTGAAACAAAGAGCCACCCGATGCACAGCAGACTGCAAATTAAATCATAAAACAATGCACAGCTAGCTGTAAACCATTGCATTTCAAGTTCCATGAACCACATGCATAGTCTGATGCATACCATACAATTACAGTAACTTGAATCGCTTTAGAAGATTTAAAGTTTGCATTACTGCATTATACTACAAGATTTTCACAAAACGTGTCAAATTATTTGACGATCGACCTGGAAATGCCACAAAGTGTTAAGGACAAAACACATTTTATTAATACGTTTATTAAAATTAAAGTCAACAAAGGCAGGCTGCCGCATGCTGGACGTCGGTCGGTGCGCAGCACTGGAGCGGTTAACAAAGGCTCAGAGAGGGGTGGATGCCCGCAGAGATGGTTAGCCAGGTGGCTGATCAGGTGAGCTGGTGTGAGGCGACAACCCTGGCTGGGGGATGAGGTCCGTGGTCGAGAGCTGGTAGTCGTCGTGCAGAGCAGAGTACAGGTGAGCTCTGTGAACAAGTAAGACGCACACAAAACAGGATTCGACTAGACTGGACAAAACTACAAAAAAACTACTTTAGTGATAGAAGCACTGTTGCAACTAGTGTGATCAGACAACACAGTGAGTAATAATCTGGCACAGAGACAAAGAACACAGAAGTAGTTATAGAGATGCTATATCTGCCCATGACACAAAGCCCCCAGACTGAAGAAAGCGGTCATGTTTATATCGGTGGCATGAACATTCATCAACATTGACTAAATTCAGGTTCACAGCACAATTTTTTTTAATCAAAATCAAAAGCGCAAAAAAAAAAAAAAAAGTGCAAACTGTGCTAAAATAATATGCAAGCGTGAAGTTGAAGTCAGAATTATTAGACCTCCTGAATTATTAGCCCCCTGTATATCTGTTTAGCGGAAAGAAGATTTTTTTTTTCAACGCATTTCTAAACATAATAGTTTTAATAACTAATTTCTAATAACTGATTTTTTTTATCTTTGCCATGATGACAGCACAAAATATTTTACTAGAATTTTTTTCAAAATACTGATATTCAGCTTACAGTCCAATTTAAAGGCTTTAAACTATATGGGTAATTAGTCAAATAATCGTATAACAGTAGATTGTTCTGTAGACAATTAAAAAAATAATAAAAAATAAAAATATTGCTTAAGGGAGCTAATGATATTGACCTTAAAATGTTTTTAAAAAAATTAAATGCTGCTGTTATTCTAACTGAAATAAACCAAATAAGACTTTCTCCAGAAGAAAATATATTATCTGAAATACTGTGAAAAATTTCTTGCTCTGTTAAATATCATTTGGGAAATATTTGAAAAAGAAATAAAATTTACAGAAGGGCCAATAATTTTGACTTCACCTGTACAGTACATATATGAAGTTGTATTTTTGAGGAGAAAATAGTGATATGCCTTTTTTACTTTTACTTTTTAACTTTCTTGAAATAAGGCTAAAATACATACAGTAAATATGGGTATATTGATATTTTGCTATCTAATTGATAATGGATAGAGTTTTTATCACTAAATGATCTCAGAATCACCCTGTTTAATCATTTACATGAAACAATATATTGATTTATATTTAATAACACACTTTATTTGTTAGAAATACAACATGTGTTGGAGGGTTTTTGTCATGAATTTTTATGGCTGTTCTCACACTTTGACAGACAAAGATCGGCCTCTAGTATGCCACCAATCTGAATGAGAATAAATGAGATCTAGAACATGAGTTTTTTTGATTGTCTTAAAGGTGCAGTAGGTGATTGTCTGCAGAAACATTTTTTGTTGTGCTGGTTGAAAGTCTCTTCACGTTCCAATAGTAATGATTAAAGTAAATGATCTAAATATATTTATATGTATTTTTATATTCTGGGTAAGGCATAAAACTAAAAATGTTTATCCAATTAATTATTGTCGGCCGACATTTCCCATAATTCTCCCATAAAAAAGTAGCTCAAACTGTCTGTCAACAAATGTAGATTTGTACAACGGCGCATCTCTTTTCAAGCAGATCCGCCATTTCTGTTTACATTTTTTAATATAAATAATGAAGAACAAAGAGTCACAGTGATCTGAACACAGTCTGGAACATTCACATACCTTTGTGCCATGTTTTTGTTCGACATACAGTAAGTGAGGCATACCTGCCATTTCCATGGTCTATGCTGTTGCTTTTGTTATGGAGTTCCCCAGCAGGAGGATGCTATGTGGATGCTATGTGGAAAACTTCTACTATGGGGATTTCGCCAGAAAGCCAATCATCTGAAGAGAAATAAAACGGTCCAATGAAATGCCAATGAATTGGCAGCGCCAGCACACGCAGCTGGCAGCAATCACGATCAATTGTGTATAAGAATGCCAGCCACACATCGCAAAAGCACCTTTTCACTTTCAAAAGCCTCACATGCAGATTGAATGAGTCATCCATCTTCCGATTGCTGTCATCCTCCGACTTTGTTCGAGAGAGAGAAAGAGGAAGCTGCCATCTTCTGAGAGGCTGATTTCTCCTGGTTCCAGTGCGAGCGACAGTGCGAGCAGCGATGGTCGAGCTGGGCTTCTCCCATCCCTGGACTTTCTCTGTCCCCAGGTGATGGGCACGAGCACTGTGTTGCATGTCTGGGGATTCAGCATGTTAATGTGGTGCTCATGGTTAGTGTATGCCGTCACTGCGATGGCATGTCTGTTGCGCAGCTAAGATCGCGGCTCGCTCTTGCAAAAGGGCGAACCCCCCCTGTTGCGGTTGGCACTCGTGCAGATCTGAGGTTTATAGTGGGGGTCAATCCGCCGCCCTTGGGCTTTCGGACCTCCCATTCCTCAGGGCGCTCCATCCAAGCATCAAGTGAGATAAGCGATCCGTCCTCCGGGATGATCGCCCTCTCACTAGATGACACAGAGGACCAGATGTCCATTGCTGCATCGGAGGGTGGGCGGTCATTTTTCGATGACAATTCGTACCCGCTTCCTCCCTCAGGTTTCGGGTATGAAATCTGATATGATGGTCTTGTAAACCCGGGCTGCTTTGTCAATAGGGCTGGAGATGGCTTGTCCCCCAGCTCTGCCGATGGACCGATTAGACAAGTGTTATGTATAGGCTAAAAAGAAGGGGGAAACCTTCTATGCCTCCCGTCCCCCTCCTCCCGGAGGTGTACAGTAAGTTCTCGCAGGCTCCGAGAGTGCCAGAGGACAGGCTCCTTTCTCTCACACTCCCAGCCGCCCTGCGGGCTCTTGTCAAAGAAGATAAGAGTAAACCTCTTATCGTTCGCTCTTCCTCTGGACTCTGCAGATTCTGTGCAAAGTCAGGGAGGACGAGGAGCAGGTCTTGTTACTTGCGCCTCTCTGGCTCAACCAGACCTGCATATCAGAACCCTCTCTCCTTGTGACAAATTCCTTTGAGGAAGCACCTTCTTCTCTGGGACAGGCACCATCTGGCACCTGCACCCAGATCTCTGGAACTCACGTGTGATCCATAGATGGAGCACGGAGGACTTAGGTGACCTACTGGTTCGGTGGTTAACACCATCACACAGGCTAAAGTACTCTCTATGAGGCATGCGTACACCCTAAAGTGGAGTCTCTTCGCTGTGTGGTGTGCTTCTTTCCGAGAAGGACCCCGGACATGCCAGTTCAGTGTGATGCTATCCTCCTTCAGCTGGCTGGAGCTAAGGCTGTCAGCAGATTTCCTCATGTGTGTTGTATAACGCCACTGAATAAGGAAATTCGGTTTGGTGTTGAAACACGCTTGCTGCACCTTTCTCTCTAACACAGAGATACGTGTGCTTTTCTCACACTGCTCAGTTGAGTTCCCCATTTGGCGAAACCTACAGAGTCCCTCCGAGGCCCCCAGCACCTGACTCAGCGGAGGAGTCGGGTGCCTGGCCCATTGTGTTTTTGGCATGCCCACTCGGTCAGCCTGCGTTATGGGTTTAGGTGCCTGCTATGCAAGATTCCACTGCCAATGCCATATGCCTCACTCAGCCACGGTATAGTTCCCCCCTCTACAAGCGTGCCCGTGTCTTCCCTTCCCGCTAACCATCCTTCATATGTGTACTCCCCCTTCTCAGGGTTAGTTCATATGTCTTCCACTAAGTTTCCCCATTTGGGCAGCAGGTGGCCCTGCACCGTCCTCCCCATTCAGGACTGGCACGCTTTCCCAACGTACTGTCTTATTTTAAATTCCTAGAACTTAACTAGGTGTATTTTTTTACACTCCCCAAAAATATAAATAAGCCTTTAAGCGCTTCACAGGTAAGTAAGGTAAGTTAGGGCCAGAGGACACGTTGGAGGGCTGCGTCTCTGCTGATGATGGTGCACACACGCTGGAGCCTGGCAAATCTCTCACCAGCAACGTGGTAAGGTTCAATCACTGTGGCGTTTTCCATACATTTCCCCATAGTGGAAGTTTTCCACATAGCATTGAAGTTCCCCTCCCACTGGGAAATGTAACGGTTACTACGTAACCCTCGAATATGGCAGAAATGTGTGGTTTACCATGTCTCAGTGTAAACTCTTTAAATTGCTCCTCCAATGATTGGTGAGTTGTACTATGTATTACCCAATGTTACGTGCCAACATGTATTGGTTATTTATGTTTGCATTATGTCTCATTATGTTTTTCTTTCTATTACCCCTGTTCACTTCCTTGTTTTTGCTTTTCCTGATTGGCTGGTTCAGTTTCACTTGCTTATATCCCCATTTTGTTCGGTTTTATTGAGATATATTGTCTGTCTTCACCTTTATTTACATTGTGTTGTCAATTTGGTTTAGTCAATGTCTGTTCTTACCTGTGTGTTTCCTTGTGTTTCTCCACAGAGGTTTGGTAGAAAGACTGGTAGGTAGGTCATGTGACATACATTTCAACACAAGGGAAGGGGGTGAGCCCCAACCCTTGTATCTTTATTAGATTTTTATTTTTTTCATATTTTTTGTTAATTAAACTAGATTAGAGGGGATTTGATATTAGTAAGACTGTTATGGTTTTGATTGTTTCTTTGCTTTAGCGCCACCCTTAACTAGTCATTCTAATTTGTTTTGTTTTGTTTTTCGATTGAAAATATTGTAAATAGCTCACTCACTGCTTCACCATCACCACCTGTAATAAATAACCTTAAGTTGTACAGCAATCTTTTGTTTGTGGTCATTACTTTGAGCGCTATTATTATTGAGTGTTTGATTTAACCAAATCCCAGGGGTTGTAACAACCAATGTTAAACATTATCTCTCAGCTACAAAAAAAGTGACCAAATAAAGTTGTAAAATATTGTTAGTGCATCGAATTTCAGTGTAATCAGTAACCTAAAGAAGACAGAATTTTACACAGCATTTACACATGGAGGAGGTGTGCATTTCCTTTGTACTAACTTACATTTGGGGAAAACAAACACTTTCATGAATTGAGAAAATTATGTGAGAACAGCTTTACCAATGATTCACACCAGGGGTGCCCAATCCTGTTGCTGGAGATATACCTTCCTGCAGAATTCAGCTGCAACCTTGATCAAACACACCTGTCTCTAATTACTAAGTGCTCCTTCAGATCCTACTTAGTGGATTTAGTTGTTTTTGATCAGGGTTGGAGCTGAACTCTGCAGGAAGGTAGATCTCCAGGAACCAAATTAAGCACCCCTGATTTACAGAAACATTTGTTCTTCTCATATTTCATGTATGAGGCCCAGTGAGTGTAAACAGAAAACATCATCTGATGGAGCTCAAATTACAACGTAAACTGAAATATTTCTCATGTGCTGTTTAATTTATATGACACAGACACATATAGAAAACTGCTCATCTCTCACAATGAGAAAGCATTTTTTGTTTCTTCCACATGAGAAGACTTTCTTTGATGGTGATAAGTGTGATCTCAAAATTAAGTGTGATTGATGCAGACATATTGCCAGCATGTGTAACTCATACTTCATTAAATAAACAGTGAGCTGAAATATATAATGCATGTATGAGTTTAGACAGTATATTGATTGTTGATGCTGGAAAGAATGTTTTTGCAGTGTCATTTAGTGATCTGTTTGGTGACGTGAGCAAACAAACAAAATGAAGGGTATATTCTTTCCCCAATATCTGTTTAACAGAAAGAAGATTTTTTTCAACACATTTCTAAACATAATGTTTTTAATAACTAATTTACAATAACCAATTTTTTTATCTTTGCCATGATGACAGTACATAATATTTTACTAGATATTTTTCAAGAAAGTATTCAGCTTATAGTGACATTTAAAGGCTTAACTAGTTTAATTAGGTTAACTAGTCAAGTTAGAGCAATTAGGCATTGTATAACAATTGTTTGTTCTGTAGACAATCGGAAAACAAATATAGCTTAAGGGGGCTAAGGATATTGAACTTAAAATGGCTTTTAAAACATTTAAAACTGCTTTCATTCTAGCCGAAATAAAAAAAATAAATAATAAGACTTTCTCCAGAAGAAAAAAACATTATTGGAAATACTGTGAATAATTCCTTTCTCTCTTAAACATCATTTAAAAATCACAAGATACATATATTGTTCTCCGCAAATAAAACAGTACAGTGAGCAAATAATGGAGAAATTCTTATTTTTGGGTGAATTAAGCATTTTGGATAAACTAGTTCATTTAGCAATTTTAGCAGGAGCCCATTAGGTTAAAATGCATCAAAAGAACAACACAAAATAGCATAATATACAAGATGTACAAAGAGGCGAAAAATATGTCTAAGGACTGTCCCCATTTTAGATACACTAAGCAAATGTGAGAGTCTCTGTGGGAAAGAAGAGGGGGCTAATAACACTGATTACACCAGTAATTTCCCTTCAATCATTCCTCAACCCATCACAGACACACATCTGCTTTTACTGTTTGATTACAGAGAAAGCAGGAAGGAACAGCAGGAGCTTCAGAGGGAAACAGGGGATGAGGACAGAGAACGAAGAAGCTTGGAAAACATGAAGCAGATGAACAAAGGACTAAAGGCAAAATTAAAATGAGAACCGAGGTAATATTGTCTATCACTCTCCTCTTTATGAAATGAGACAAGATAAAACAAGATGAGACTTAAGTGAGTGGCGGGTCATCAGATGTGGATTGGCTCTGCTTCTGGGCTCCTTTGGAGGTGTGAAGAAATTCGCTTTTTTTTTTCATGGAAGTTGGAGAGTGCCTCCGTCTGTTCATGACACACGTTAAACTCTTCAATACAAGCTTTACAAAGAGAATATTTTCCACCGAGGGGAAAAGCACTTTTACTTTGCTAACTTATTCTATTAGAGTCAGACAGGCAGGCAGAGAGCGAGAGAATGAGAGAGAGTGAGAACGTATTTTTTCCTCAGTAGAGCTTTTGAGGTGATGGATTATCCTGTCAATGAAGATATTTATGGAGGGTGTGTGACAGTGAAACCAATTGTTTATTTGCAACATTTCACTTCTGACATGCCATCTTTTTAACTGCCAGACAAATCTCTTACTTAAACCTACTCAGCACTCTTTCTCCCTAACACGCAGTACACACACACTACTGTTTAGCACAATGATTCATACAGTAAGCAGATATTTATCTTATATTTTATAGCTTAAGCAGTTTATGGGGCACAGCACAACAGGATAAAATGTCAGTTTTGTTTTGCTACCTGAAACCTGAAATTACATTACTGGTTTCTTGAGTAAATCAACATATTAAATCAACCTGCAATTAGAGAGCTGCATTATTATCATTAGTTATTCACTCAAAAAATATGTTTGCTGTTTGTTCAAACTGCTTATTTATAATGAGCTGAAACAACACAATTCTTCAGTTTTTTTCAAGGACAGCTTAATTGTTTTATGTTCAATCCACTTAAATCTGTAAAAACTAAAAAGTTAACTTAAGTCCTGTATGTTGTCTCAATACAAATCAATTGTGTGTAACACAGCATTTTTTACAGTGTTCACTCAAAAACATCCTGGTTATGTACGTAACCCATGTTCCCCGAATAGGGAACGGAGACATGTGTCTGGAACCAGACATATGGGAGTTTGCCATACGACCAGTTTCTCTGAAGAGTAAGAAAAAGGGCCAATGAAAACCAAATAAATTGGCATAGCTCAGCTCCATAGCTGACAGCAATTAGCCATTAGTGGGCTATAAAAGCCGGCAGCTGAGCAGTGAGCATTAGAATTTTTTGCCTGCTGAAGAGCCGATCACTTAGCTAACAGCTGGAGACTCAGCTGCTGTGGCACTGAAGACACACGTCTCCAATCCCTATTCGGGGAACGTGGGTTACGTACGTAACCAGGACGTTCCCCAACATGGGAACGGAGACGTGTGTCTGGAATCAGACATATGGGAGAGTGTATGGAAAACACCACAGCAGCTAAGCCTGTCACGCTCCTAATGTGCAGTTTGCCATGCGTAGCATGAGCGCACCAACATCACCAAAAGCACAACCTTCCAATGTCCCCTAGGCACAAAAAATTACCATACATGGAAGTAATTAATAAAATTTATATTGGGGGTCATAATGTGCTTTTACTTAACTAATATAGTCTAGGGATTTTTACAAATACAACAGAGTGTTTAGAAGCGTGCCAGTCACCGAAGGGGGAGGACACTGGGGAGACCACCTGCTACCCAAGAGGAGAGACTGATGGTAATAGAGCATATGGACTAGCCCTAATGATAAGCTGGTTAGCAGGTAGGGAAGACACATGTCTGCCTGGTCAGGGGGAACACTCTGTGGCTGAAATAAGCATATGGGATCGATATGGGGGACCACGCATAGTTGGCACCGAACCTCAGCATGTGAGCAGACCAATACGGGCATACCAGACATCACAATGAGCCAAGCACTCGACTTCTCTGCTGAGTCGGGTGCTGGGGACCTCGGAGGAATTCTCTAGGGTTCGCCAAGCGGGAAATTTACTAGCAGAATAAGGTGCACGCATCTTCGGGTTAGGGAGCATGGCGCTGCAAGCATTTTTGACACCGAGCTTAATTTCCTCCCAATTGACCGGGGTACCCAGTAATCGGGAGGAAACCAGCTCCACTCGAAGATTATAAAATCTCGCGAATGTGTTAGGTGTTGCCCAGCCTGCAGCTCTGCATAATCTGTTAATAGGTGCTGCGTATTTATGCTGAAAAGGAGGCACCACTTTTTTAAGTGTGCTCTTTCTCCCGGGGGACACGGCTCGCCCTGGCACCTGAGCAAGGGTGATGGCATAAACTATAAAGTGGATCAACGTCTGCTTTGATAAGGCACTTCCCTTCTGCTGATCACAACAGAAAAGAGCTGCTTAGAGACATATGCTCTACGTGTCACATTAAGCGCAGGGCACAGACATACCAATCCTCAGCAGACAGCACTTGCAGGTTCACTACCTGATATAAAGGGGTGGTAGGAACCTTGGCACATAGCTGAAATGGGGTCTCAGGTAAACATGAGAGTAGGCCGGTCCGAATTCCTGGCACGATTCGCTGACCAAAAATACCACCGGAATCCTAACCCTCCTGAATGATACCAACGCGACCAGCAGAGCTGCCTTCATGAACAGAAAACTTATAGATACTGAATCAAGTGACTCAATGGACCTAACCATAACTGCTGGGGCTAGAGAGATCCCAAAAAGGAACGAGAGGGGGGCAGGGATTAAACTAATCATCTCGTGCCACGCACCTCTGAGGAACCGGCTGATGAGGTTATGTTTTCCCAGCATGCTGATATCCGCCGCTCCACAGAAAGCGGGGATAGCAGCACACCAAACCTTCAGTGTGGAGGGTGACAGCCTGCCCTCCAGCTATCCTGAAGGAAGAAAACACAACACTATTCTGGCATGTCCGGGGTTTTTCTCAGAGAGAAGAGCTCCACACAACAAATAGACTCCGCTACAGGACATAGGCTTGCCCATACAGGGTGCTCTAGCCTGAGTGACACTGTTAACCATCAACTGATAGGTCACCTAAGTCTTCTGTGCTCTGTCTAGAAACCATCATAGAAGTTCCAGAACCCTGCACAGGTGCCCGTCCCAGAAAGAGAAAGTGCTTCATCTGGGGAATTTGTCAGGGAGGGCCATCATCAGGAGCATGAGCGGCGGGGAGCGAGAAACACTGGCAACAGCTCCAGGCAATTAAAATGCCAATGCAACTGAAGTCCGGTTTACGAATCCATTCTCGAGTCCAAGTCCCTAATTAAAATAACCGAGTCCATTATTAAAATAAGAGAAGCTCTGTCCGGGGGAGAACTTGCTCGGAGAGGCTGGAGGTGCGAGAGATGGAGCCCATCCTCTGGCGTCCTCAAAGCCTGTGGCGAAGTGCACCAAAGCTAGTGGAACGGGCTGTAACAGCGGAGCGTTTTGGAGCCAGGTCTGGTGGGGGAGCAGTTTTCCGAGCCCACCAAAAGATGACCTGTTCCATTGTGCATAGCTGATCCCTCACCACCGAGGACTCCTGGATAAAGTCCCCAATAGTGTCGCCGAGTAGGCCTGTCTGGGATATGGGCATGCCAAGAAAGTGCACTTTGTCTACACGCCGCATATCTGCCAGGGTAAGCCAAGAGTGGCATTTCTGGACCACTTGTGTGGCCATCGTCCTCCCCAGGGTATGGGTGGCCAACTTGAAAGTCATGAGAGCATAGTCGACCCCCGTGCGGTGCTTATGCATAAGCTTGGGGAAGAACCACCCCTGTGCAGCACAGCCAGGTGATGCCACATTGCAGGGCAGAAGCGGCATGGCCCGCAGCGATGTGGGCTCTGGCCATGAGAGACACAGATAGCCTTGGACGGGGGTCTCAGCTTACCCCTCCAGGTGGCGGACCACCTGAGGAGTAGCTTCGTACTCACTGGCCGCCTTGCATTCAGGGGAGTTGAAGGTGGAAGCGCACAAGGACCGGGCGGAGAAAAACACCCTTCATGCCAGCGTGTGCTTGCTGTGCGCCCCTGGGAAGAAGGGGACGGGAGCTGGAAGATTCATCTTCCATTAGCCCACACATCACACCTTCTAGTGAGACTGGGGGACAAGGCATCTCCAGCCACACTGCCGAAGCAGCCCAGGAAGTGCAGCCATCATGTCTGACTCGAGAAACGTGACCACGCATTGCACCCTGTAGGATGGTAGCGAGCCCAGTCTGTCATCTGAGCATGACAGCTTGGCCTCCAATGTTGCGATGGGCATCTGATCTCTGGTGTCATCAAGTGGAGGCGTGGGCATCCCGGTGGATGAACCGCACAACCACTCGAAGCTTGGATGGAGCCGCGTGGTAACCACTTTCACAGGGAGCAACGGGGGTGGCTTGGAAGCTGAGATCTCAGCTGTGCAACAGCCATGCTCTCACAGCGAAAAAACAAGCTGTCCGCGAGAACCGGATCGACATGCTGGACCCCCAGACCTGTGATGCGATACCCATGCCCATCATCTGGAGATAGGAACCACCGCATCCAGAAATGCACAATCAGAACAGCGTCTTGAAAAATACGTGTTGATTGACTGTGTTGCTCTCCTAGGAAAATCTGCTCTTTTATTGGAAACTGCTCTTTTTGTGCACACCAGCAAAATGTCCAGGGGGACAGGAAAGCCCAGATCGACCGCTGCTACCGCCTCATCTCCCACACTGGTGAGTAAACTGCTTTCAGTCTTAAAATCAGGTTGGCACATAGAGTGTCTTCAGTCTCATGAGAGGCTCTGAAGCAAAATTCTAATCCTCAGTGCTCAGCTGCCGACTTTTATAGCCCACTAAAGGCTAATCGCTGTCAGCTGTGGAGCTGAGCTCTGCCAATTCATTTGGCATTCATTGGCCAGTTTTCTTACTTTTCAGAGTGATTGGTCGTCTGGCAAACTCCCATATGTCTGGTTCCAGACACACATTGGTGTTCCCATGATGGGAAAAGGATGTTTGCTGTTTGTTCAAACTACACTGGAAAACAATTATTCAATGATGATTCCTTCGATTTACAAATGTTTTAAGTGGTTCTAAACAATTTATTTGGGCTGAATTTAAACAAACACATGAAGTTGCTCATTACTACATTTTATTTGTTTGTTTAAATTCAACCTATATAAATTGTTTTCAACAATATTGCAGAAATAATTTTTTCAGTGTACCTATTTAAAAATAAGCAGAAACAACCAACACAGGCTCATTCTGAAAACATAAAAATGTGGCCAGAGGTACGGGGGTTCGTTTAAATGCATTTCATTTTTTAAATGAACACTACAGGGCGGTATGACGTCATTCCTTTTCGCGTTTACCAGCTGACCGCTTACCTCCGTATGGACGGCTTTCCTGCTGTAACTAGTTTGTCCCGTTAGCTCGCCATGCACGTCGGCGGACTTGGGACGCAGAGAGGTGTTGACTACGACGACGGGGTTCGAGTCCGGTGAAGAACGGTTACAGAAAGCAGGTAAGACAAAAACAGAATCCAAAAAAAAGAAACAAGTAAATAACAGGGTGAGAATGTGGTAAAATCTGAAAATGTGGTGAAATCAGACGAGGGCTTTTCTTTTTCATGGATTGCTTTTAGAAATTGTTGGTTGGGTTTAGGGAAGTGGGTGGGCAGGTAAATCAATAAAATTGGTTGGGTTTAGGGAAGGAGAAGGGTGGGTCAGTCGGTTAGTCAGACGTTTAGTAAGTCAAACATTCAGTCAACAGCGGCCTCTGGTGGGTTAACGCAAGAACGGCAGGTGAGAATGGCACTCGCAAGAGAAATTTGATTTCTCAAAAAGCGCACACAGCGGCCTCGATGGATTCGAGAAAACAA
The DNA here is from genome assembly GCA_903798125.1 of Danio choprae. Taxonomy (NCBI): domain Eukaryota; kingdom Metazoa; phylum Chordata; class Actinopteri; order Cypriniformes; family Danionidae; genus Danio; species Danio choprae. Next base: position 517,170 of record CAIGQW010000302.1, on the reverse strand, counting down.
AAACTGCAAAAAAACGTACCTTCTGGGACGTATTTCGCGGTCTCCAGAAATGTATCCGCAGGTACGTTTTCAGAATGAGCCTGGGTTGGAAACAACACAATTCTTGAGGGTTTTTTTGGACAACCTACTTGTGTAATGCTCAATCCACTTAAATTTGTAAAAACAAATTAGTTAATTCCTAACTTCCTAACTTAATTCCTTAATGTTGTCTCAACACAAATCAATTGTGTGACCTAGACTTTTTATAGTGTTCAGTCAAAGAACAGGGTGTTGTATTAAACAGCAACTTATATCATATTTCATATCACAAAACAGAATTCTTTCATCTTTGAAATATTGTTAGGCTATAATAAACATGAGTAACTCTTTTGTTTTATGCAACAATTCACACCATTTACTACTGGCTTATTAGGGTCAGACAGAATCTGCTGACATTTTTGCTATTTCTGCAGAGAATTTTGTAAAAAATCTGTAGATTTATGCGGAATGATTTTGGGAGCATCATAACTAAAAACTTAATATATGAAATAAAAAATAATACCTTCTAAACTTTTTTTTAATGTTTACTATGCAAATCCAATTAGAATCACTTATTTGGTAAACAAGCAAGTGTCTCATATAATCTACTAAATATTTACATATATCTACTAAAAGACAGACAATATTACTTTACAAACTGTATTGTAAATAAATCATTTGAACATTTTCATATTAGTCAATAATATTACTGAAATTAATTTAAAAAAACTGGATAAACAAAATTTACACAAGTAAATAAATAGACTCGATGATGGGCTAAAAATCTACGGAAATCTGCGAATTTCTGTGTGTGCATATTCAGCGTGAACTTACCTATTATCAGCCTGTTATTGAAATATTAACTGTTTATTAGCATTATAAAGTATGATCTTATTTTAACTACCTAATTTTACCCAAAACTAAACCCTTACTATTATTAAGCAGCTAATTAGTAGTTTATTGAGCTAAAGGTCTTACTTAACTGTTTGTTAATGCCTGAATTGTACATGCTATATCTCTCTGATTGTACTGGTACATTGGCTATGTCTACTTTAAAATGATAATCTTAAGGTTCATGTGTACATTGGTTTATATCACATATGTGTAGATTGTATAATATTGTTGGTATGTTCATAACAGTTTAACACTCAAGAATTTAATTCCACTTTGACTATATGCAAATGTACTAAGATTGAAAAAAAGAGGCTTTTCCCAATATGACATGGCATCATTAGCCAGAACAAATTTCACTTAGTGAAGTTTATTTATAAACTAATTTCGAGAGGATCGTGTGCTTATGATTGCTGCGGCTGCTCCCGCATTATCCAATTCATGATTCACCAATCAGACGATTCCTAAGCCACTATAAATACCCTAAGTTTCATATCACAGCCATTTTCATTTTGAAGAATCCCCCCTTCCACCCCTACTCCTCCTTTCCTAGATGGGTGGCATGGTGGCCCAGTGGTTAGCACTGTTGCCTCACAGCAAGAACGTCACTGGTTCTAGTCCTTACCAAGCAAGCTGACGTTTCTGTGTGGAGTTTACACGTTCTCTTCGTGCTCACGTGGGTTTCCACCGGGTTCCCCGATTTCCTCCCACCGTCCAAAAACATGCAACTTAAGTTAATTGACTAATCCAAATCGGCATCATAGATATGCTCCTAGTAAGTAGTCATCTCAAGAGCAATCACTATCTGTTCATTAGCTACTACAGCAGCGGAGTTCTCAAGATCTACCTGAGCTCAAACTCCCCTCTCGCCTTGCAAACGGGAGGGAGCCCCGGGCTCGAGGATCTATGAGCTCAGGGCTCTCTCCCGGGACAGCATGCCAAACAAGCTTTATAACCAATCATCAGCTAAGTGTGAACTCTTGAAATTCATTTTGTTGCCATAGTCAAACTGACATCAAAACTGCACACCTTCTATTTCTTCTTCATTATTATTATTATTTTTTTACATAACTGAATAACATATCTGATTGAAAACATGTATAATTACAGGAGATCTCTCTCTGCATGACGTTGCATCATGAAATCATGATGCATTTTCATATCGACCAGTATGACATAAACCAAAATTACAGAGTACACTTTTAATACGGTTATAAAATAACAGATTCTTCTGCTTGAGTTTGAGTGGAAGTCTGCTTTCCGCCCACAGTATTGATTACTTTTCATTTAAAAGAGAATCACTATATAAATTATCATTTAAAATAGACACAGTTCAATATCAGTTAAAACAAATGTATTTGCAAATTGGTGTCAATAACTGAGGTCTACAGAAAAGGGCTCAAAGGAATTGCAAAACCACACAAGTTATAATGCATTCAAATCTTACAGGAATAAAAATAAGCAGTTTATTAATTCAGAAAGCCATGAAAAGCACTATCTATGTTAATATCTCTAGATTAATTTAAGATGAGACACATGGCTGTCTTGGTTTATCATAAAGTGTTTGTTTGTTTTTATTCTAATGTAAAGAAAACATCCAAAATATACATTTAAACATTTATTTTAGCGCACTTCAATTTGTGTCTGTATATTTCAATGACAAAACATATTTTTAAAAGCATTTTTCTCAAAATGATTTTTTTTATCCTGAACAGAGCATAAATGTCCACTTGAGCAGCTCTGAAATACAGCAAACTACACTTATTTGTTCATGTATTTTAAATGTTTTTTTAAGGTACTCATTCATACTTATTTGAATTTTATTCTTCCAAAAAATGTGATACCCTAGATATGTTTTGTATTTAACTTTAATATTTCAAATACAAATGAAATTAAATGAATGAATGTAACATATTTTTTTATCCTGAATTTATTCGTTGTTTAAAACATTTGAGATCCAAATGTATGCACCTATTAAACATAACATTTTAGAAAACATGTTAAATAAAACAAAACAAAAATAAAATGTTTGCAGTTCTTAATGTTATCAGTCAATGTGGAGGTATGGAGATTCATTTTTATTTGTTTAGTTTTTTTCTCCACTCTACTCGCCTGCAGTGTCTGGCCTTATATATTCTGCGCAGATATTTTGTGCGGAAAAGTATCAGTATAAGGAATGATCAAGCTCAGTTACTAAGAATGCAAACTTTTATAGCTCGTGTAATAAATGTGTTCAGACATGATCTTCGTTCTTCATGAAGCATCACTGGTCATGATCTGACAGGAGCCCGATTTTCCACCGAAGCATGTTTATAATCGGACAGGCTGACATGCGTTTTGACGTTTATCTAGGTTTTTATCACGCTGTGTTAGATCTACAGCCAAGACAAAAAGATGGCCCAGCAGAAACAGTATATAATCTGGCACAAAAGCATTACTGCACAAATATTGTACGCCCTCCCAAGGAAAAAAAATCAAATCCCAGAAGATCAAAACTAGTAGACCACACACACACACACACAGACCAGCCCAAAAGAATTATATTAAATTTGGTCTTTGCCATTTTTTGTTTGATTTATGGGATGCGAGTCATAGGTTGCAATGGGAAAGTGTTTGTATATCAAGGGGACCAAAAGCTCTTGTGCAGCTCTGGGAATCATAGAGACATGCAGTGAACCAGAAACTTTCTCTCTCTGTGTGTGTGTGTGTGTGTGTGTGTGTGTGTGTGTGTGTGTGTGTGT
>CAIGQW010000302.1:500133-510907 GCA_903798125.1 Danio choprae | reverse complement strand
GGAACACAACAACAGAACCTGACATTACCCCCCCCCCCCCCCCCTTTGAAGGCGCGTCCTCGCTCCTTCTCAACAAAAAGGCGCGGGGAGGCGGGAGGGGGAGGAGCCAGAGAGGAGTCTTAGGAGGGAGGTGCCAGGAGATGAACTGGAGGGCGTGGGGAAGGAAACGTGGTCAGGGAGGAGTTCTTGGAGGGAGGAGCCAGGAGGGAAGCTGGAGCAGGAAGACTGAGACCCAGGACACAGCCAGGAGGACAGCCCAGGGCGAAGTCGATGGAGGGAGAAGCCATGGAGGAGATGTGGCCACCGACTCCAGGGGGCCGCCCGAGGGAGATGGCACTAATGGAGATGGAGCCCAAGGAGGAGACGGAGAGCCGATGGGCGAGGGTGACGCCGAAGTCCCGGAGTGCCTAGGTGGAGCAGGTGGGTCACCCAACCGAGGCGAAGACTTAGGTCCGGAAGCCCGCGGTGGAGCCACAGCGACAGAGGACCATGGAGACGCTGGAGGGAGGGATGAGGGGTCCCTCGCTTGGTCCCTCTATCTCCACCGGGAAGCCCGGGGAAAACCCACGCGGGCACTGGGAGAACATGCAAACTCCGCACAGAAACGCCGACCGGCCTGGTGAGGGGCAAAACCGGTGGTGTTCTTGCTGTGAGGCACAGTGCTAACCACTGGGCCGCTGTGCCGCCCAGTCAGGAGAAAGGAAGGAGTAGGGGTGGAAGGGGGATTCTTCAAGACGAAGATGACTGGAGTGGAAAACTCTGGTTATTTGTAGTATGTCAGTATTCATCTGGTTGGTACAATAAACGGAGCTGATGCGGTGCCAGCCGTGTTCAATCCTAAGCACATGAGCCTCTCGAAATAAATAAACCACACTTTGTGCCAGTTCAAGTGAGTAATGATTGAGTTGTTATTTTTACTTGTAAATGCCTGTGCTTAACTGTAGTTCCATGTTTTCAGAAGGAGAAGGACTCCTGTGGTATAACTAGTCCCATTTCAGAAGGTGGCATACCGTTGAAGATTATTTGATTGTTTTAGCAGCAGGATTGAACTAAAGTGTTACGCTTTTTCATTTATCATCTCCTGATGAGACCATCAAATAATCTTAAACACTATGCCAACTTCTGAAATGGGATTACCGTTATGCACAGAGCATATAAGCAGTATAAAATGTCTAAAATTAGTTCAGGTTTGACGTAGAAAAGACATCCGCAACAACCATATTTGGCCTATTACGGAAGTCCTGTTGACATCAATACTGGACGTTCGCTAAACGTCGGAAAAAAGACGTCATCTGGCATCACAGTCTGCAACTTTAGGGGACCAAAATTGTATGTTCAAAAATGATGTGCAGTAGATGTCGTTTGGACGCGTCTTTGCACAGTAGGTGATATTAGTATTTCTTCCAGTTCAGAAAAAGGCTTTAACTGAAGCTAAACACAACACACACTGTATTTCTTCATCACTTCTGTTCTCAATATTTTTTATTCACTCTCTCTGACTTAAATAATAACAGACTCTGTGTTTTTTATTATAGGTGCAATGATATATCTATATTGATGACAACATATTTAAAAAAAAGAAATATAGTTATCACGTTGATAACCATCATACAATATCTTAAAATCAATAGTGTACATGGAATACAATAACCGAATAAATAGAATGTTAGTGCAGTAAAAATGTAAATATTGTAAAATACAGTTTATTACTGTAAAAGCATTTAATAAATGTAAAACTTTTATTAATGTAAATATATTTTACATCTGTGTGATGATAAAAGCTTATATCGCTTTCTATCTATCGCTTTCTATCTTATATCTTATATCTTATACCGAAGACTATCACTTTAGTCTTCAGTCTCATGTGATCCTTTAGAAATCATCAGAATATGCTGATTTGTTTTGAATGTTGAAAACAGATGTTTTCTCAGGATTTTAAAATGATTATTTTTTTGTCATCTTAATGTGTCATTTGCTAATAAAAGTGTTAATTAAGGAAAAAAGTATAGTATGTATGCAATTTTATTTATTTAGTGAAATAATGTGTCCATATCAGCCTTTTCTGATTTGAGACACAGATTTTAGTGCCAGGTAGAAATGAGTGGAAACTATGGGCCTTATTTATTAAAAATTTATAAGCACAGCTTTGATCTGCAATTTGATAAAACAATAAATTCCAAGAACCATTGGTTTACAGTGGTTTTCTCATTAAAGGGGCGTTGTTAGAAACCTAAAAGCCCCCAACCCTCAACCTTAGCTGTTGTACATTAATCCAAAGCTACACGTGCATTATATTAATTCATTTTCTTTTCGACTTATTCCCTTTATTAATCTGGGCTCGCCACAGCGGAATGAATCGCCAACTTATCCAGCATATGTTTTACGCAGCGGATGCCCTTCCAGCTGGAACCCATCACTGGGAAACATCCATACACACTCATACATTACAGACAATTTAGCTTATCCAATTCACCTGTACCGCATGTCTTTGGACTTGTGGAGGAAACCGGAGCACCCGGAGGAAACCCATGCGAAGACGGGGAGAACATGCAAACTCCACACAGAAACCAACCCAGCCAAGGCTCGAACCAGCAACCTTCTTGCTGTGAGGCGAGAGCGCTACCCACTGCACCACCGTGCTGCCCCACGTGCATTATAGTAAAAAGAAAAATAATATTTTTTTCATGATTTTGTAACCAAACAGGCCAAGTGTGTTGTACTACACCATAAAATATCTGTAAATTAGCAGCTTTCCATATTTTGTGACTAATGGTTTTTTTTCATGTTTTTTTCATTTCTTTATACTTTTGAACTGCATTATGGGATCTTGATCTTTCTTCCAACAACTTTTAACCTTGAAGAGTTATAGTAATTAACTGCCAGTACATTTTCTGTTATTTTACTTATTTCTCTGTGTATTATTTATTATACATTGTATTATTTCAAACTACTAAAAGTCAATAACAGTCACTTTGTTAAACAGTTCAATTTTCAACATCCAAAGTCGTCAAAGCAGAGATCAAGGTCTCGTAATGCAATTCACAGCCGTAAATGAATGGAAAACACTTCAGAAATACGGAAACTGTTAATTAACAGATCTTTTTTTACAGTGTAGTTTCTTACACATTTCAACCATAGCCTTATGTTTAGATTAATTTTTTTTTCTGTTACAGGTTGTGAATAACTGAAAACATTCAGCGTGATGATATGGAACTGTATTGTGATCAAAACCTGAGAATGTTCATCAGCCAATCAGAATCAAGCATTTAAAAAGACGCTAAAATATACATTTAAAAAAAAATGATGCCAAAGGTCTTTGAATAATGCCTTATGGCACACAGACTCTAAACCAATGATGGCCTGCTCTTGGAAGAACACTTTGACTCCATGGAGACTTTTACTCTATGCACCCATAATTAATGACACATATGATGCAGCTACGATTTGGACATTGATCGTTGCTCCTTTAAATGTTAATGACATTAATTAGAGAGCATTTAAAAAGCGGTTAGCTGCACTCATTTAAAGATCATTTGCTATTTATTTCTGGAAGAGGAACAAACAGGATGCATGTTTTGTGTGCGTGTGTGTGTGTGTTTTGCATAGATTTTCTGAATCACATGATTTTAGGTTAAGTGTTACATGGTTTCTATGCAACATTTGATAAACAAGGCCCCAGCATTGTCGGTTGGTCTGTGGAAAGGGAGCTTCTGGGAATGTAAATAACTATTAAGTATACATTTGCAGTACACATGCTTTTTTACATATTTCTTTAAGAATTGTGAATTAAAAGAGCAACACGATCACATAAACATGAGCAGGAATGTATTATATATTTGGAGGAACACAAGGTTAATATTCAGAAAAAGTTGGCCTATGATAGAAAATTAGATAATGAATGAAGTTATATTTGAGGACAAAGCTGCCTATAAGCGTGGAAATGTACCAGGCTTACTGGAAAACATGTTGGTAACACTTTCTATGAAGCTCATACTTATAATTCATTCATTCATTCACTTATAATTCACTTATCATTCATTCATTCATTTTCATTTCGGCTTAGTCCCTTTATTAATCTGGGGTCACCACAGCGGAATGAACCGCCAACTTATCCAGCATATGTTTTACGCAGCGGATGCCCTTCCAGCTGCAACCCATCTCTGGGAAACATCCATACACACCCATTCACACTCATACACTACGGACAATTTAGCTTACCCAATTCACCTGTACCGCATCTCTTTGGACTTGTGGGGGAAACCGGAGCACCTGGAGGAAACCCACGCCAACACGGGGAGAACATGCAAACTCCACACAGAAACGCCAACTGACCCAGCCAAGGCTCGAACGAGCGACCTTCTTGCTGTGAGGCGAACGTGCTATCCACTGCGCTACCGTGAGGCCCATAATGATTTACAACTCTGTTTATATTTATTTATGATCAATCATAACAATTCTATGAATGTACCTATAAAGACACAATAAACCTTATACTGTATTATAATAACATTTCTTGCTAGATTTATAAAAGTGTTATTAATACTTGCTAGTGATGCATTTATTTTTTCAATGCACATGTTCGTAACCCATTATACATGATCTTTAAGTAATAATTAGTCATGATTGTTGTGGAGAGGTAAGCATGATCGAATGTCCAATTAAGGGTGAGAGCATGCTCAGAGCCCGGCGGCTAGTCAGCAGGCCAATTAGAAATAATAAATATCACCTGTTTGTTCTAGTGATTGGGCCGGAGAGACACCCTTTTTAAGGGGAGGTGAAGGAGCAGCCAGGAGGAGAGAGAGAGCACACACACACAGACAGCTACACGTCTTGTGGGTGTTACAGAAGTGCTTTAAAAATAAAAACAGTTACTTACCTGAATCGCTGACCCTGTCTTCTTCTTTTCACCTTACAAACAAACTTTATTACAGTGGTGCGGAAACCCGGGAAGAAGAAGAAATTTCACTGTCAGAATGACCACTCTGTCTACCAGAACAACATCACATGCTGTTGGAGCTGAAAGAAGAGCTAGAACACGTTTCCAAGTCCTTGTGGAGGCCCAGCGGGAAGACCGCAAGCTAATCTGCTGGCCCAAGAGATCCGGCCCGCTCCGATATCTGCCACCCACCCTCCCATCACTTTACAGAAAATGGTGTTGAAGGGTGACCCGAAAGTGTTCCTCAATCTCTTCAAGAAGATGGCAGAGGCATGTGGCTGGCCGCGGCGTGTGGCTGGCCACGGCGGGCCAACTGGCTGGTACGAGTCATCCGGCCCTTCATGTTCGCCCAGCCGCTCTGTGACGCCTGCCGTAGATGGCTGGTACAGGATGGCCAAACTATCTCCCAGTGGATGGATGCCGTGGTGCTGGAGCAGTTCATCGCACGCTTCCCCTCCCAAACAACGGAATAGGTCGAGTGCCACCGGCCATCCGGCTAGCGGAGGATCACCTGGTAGCGAGGTCAAGGGTTGGCGAAATAACCTCTCTCTCTGTCTCTCTCTCGTCCTGTTCCCAGGCCCAGACTGTGGGGACTGCCCACGCCAACACCCAGACAGCGGTGCACTGAGGCAGATCCACTGAGTGCCCCGATACAGGCGGCCGCCTATCAGGATGGAGGGGTGGAATCACGACCCCTGATGGTTCCCCAGGCTAGGTCTCTCTCCGGTTCAATTGGTTGGTCCTGCTGGCCACGGGGGTAAAGTGGGAAAGTCTGGGCCGACGCATTGACGTCTCGGGCGTGTGGACCATGCACCAGAAAGCTGCTTCATTAAGAGATGAGTGGATTGATCCGCATCTCCGCCATGCCGGCCATCGCCCCCGGTTGCGACGGGCTATACCATATACCTGTGAGTATAAAAGGGGGTACATACCAAGCTTTGGTGGATTCTTGGTGTAACCAGACCTCCATCTACCAAGGCCGCACGGTAAGGGTGAGGTGTGTGAACGGTGATGTAATTCACTACCCACTAATATCTGTGGATATACAATACAGGGGTAAAAAGCATAATGTGGAGGTAGCGTTTAACCCGCACCTTAGACACCCACTAAATTTGGGAACCAATTGGCCTGGATTTAATAGGTTATTAGGGCACTTATGCTTGGGTGTCTCTTGGAAAAAGAAATAGCCGGCTAGGGGGCAGGTCACTTAGCTAGAGAAATCCCAAGCAATACCGTCACGCGCTGACTCAGGGCTAGGGCCAGGAATTTCCCGGTGTAAAAATTTTCCCTGGAGCAGCCGCGTGACAACATGCTTAGGCATGCCTGTGAATGAGTGCAGGTCATTGATGGGAAAATCCTCCAGCCTGATCGGCCCCACTCCTATCCGTATTTTGCGATCATTAATGACAGGGTGTATCGAGTGGGTTGAGTGGACACTCAAACAAAAGAAGATACAACCCAATTATTAGTACCAAAGAACCACTGGGAAATGCTTTTCCAGGCGGCTCATTTTAATCCTTTGGCCAGACATTTAGGTCAAGCAGCCACACAAAATCGTCTTATGGCCCAATTCTATTGGCCGGGTATTCAAGGGGATGTCAGCCCATGGTGTGCTGCATGCCGTGAATGTCAGTTGGTGAATCCACCGGCCACCCCAAAAGCGTCATTGCGCCGTTTACCAATTATGGAGATCCCCTTTGAGAGAATTGGTATCGATCAGCGCAGGCACCGGTTTGCATTAGTTCTGGTGGATTATGCAACCCGGTACCCGAAAGCAGTAGCACTCCGTAACATCTTGGCAAAGAGGGTTGCGGAGGCTCTGTTTCATATAATCTCCCAAGTAGATCCTCACTGACTAAGGCACCACGTTTATGTTACGCACCATGTGCAGACTTTATGGATTGATAGGCATTTAATCAATTTCACCAGCGTCTAACACCCACAAACAGATGGCCTGGTGGAACGATTTAATCACACACTTAAATCCATGATCCATAAATTCGTTCACGAGGATGCAAAAAAATGGGATAAGTGGTTGAAGCCCTTGTCCGCTGTGCGGGAGGTTCCACAAGCCTCCACTGGGTGTTCCCCGTTCGAGCAACTCTACGGCAGACAGCCATGAGGGGTGCTGGATGATGTTAGAGAAGCTTGGGAGGACGAGCCTTCAAACAGCAAAAATGAAATTCAGTGTATTCTGGACCTTAGAGCAAAACTCCACACGGCGGCTCTCTTCGGAGCATTTGCTTAAGGCCCAGAATGACCAACATCGGCGATATGACAAGGGCGCTAAACTATGTAAATTTTCACCGGGAGATAAAGTCCTTGTACTGCTACCCACTTCCAGCTCTAAATTACTCACCGAGTGGCAAGGGTCGTTTCTGACTCAGCAATCTCGATTATGAGGTGGTACGTTCAAACAGGGCTGGTTCACGTCAGATATACCACATTAACCTGTTGAAGTAGTGAAGGGAGCCAGAGGAGGTGACGCCGGCTACGGTTGTTACCAACGAGGACAACCTGGGGCCAGAGAGCACCGGCCGACAGGGGGTGACCATCTCTCGGCGAGCCAGCTAAACGATGTCCGGCACCTTCCACGCGAGTATTCTGACATGTTCTCACCTCTGCCCGGTCGTACTAACTTGATTCAGCACCATATCGAGACCGAACCGGGCGAACCCGGCTGTACCGTTTGCCTGGATACAAGAAAAAAAAGTGATTCAGGAAGAATTGAGTAACATGATGAAAATAATTTGAATGAAAAACTAGTCCGACGGCTAGTCAGCGGACCAATCAGAAATAATAAATACTGTTTGTTCTAGTGATTGGGCCGGAGAGACACCCTTATTAAGAGGAGGAGAAGGAGCAGCCGAAAGGAGAGAGAGAGAGCACACACACACAGACAGCTACACGTCTTGTGTGTGTTACATGAGTGCTTTAAAAATAAAAACTGGTACTTACCTGAAACGCCGACCCTGTCTTCTTCCCACCTTACAAACGAATTTTATCACAATTGTTTTTATTAAGATGCGGATAATATTTATTTATCATCAATCATAACAAGTCTATAAATGGTCTGTCAGGTTTTTTTTTCTTTATTGGGTACATTTAAAAAATGGTTAGGTTTAGAAATATGAGTTGGAAGATCAGTTAAATTTGCAATAAACCATTTATATAACCCTCTTATATGGAAAATTTGCATCTGTTTTCACTTTACTTAAAGCCATCAATGATGCATTAATAAGGGTTAGTAAATGTATTATAAATCACAATACGTATCTATAAGGCTACTATCAACAACATTAAACCATTCATTTATTTGAAGAATAAAATCTGTTTACTTACCACTGAGTCTGTAACTATAGCATAACAACGTTTTAACATTGCAGACTGCATCTTTATAAATACAGTCATGACTGACTAATTAATACTTATAAATCATGTATATTGTGTTATGAACATATGCACTGAAAAATTAAATGCATCACTAATGAGTATTAATAATATTGTAATAAATTTAGCTATAACTGTAATTATAATAAAGTATGTTTGTTGTGCCCTTATTGATACATTTCTAGAATTGTTATGATTGATTATAAATAATTATAAACAGAGTTAAAATTGATTGTGAGCTTTATAGAAAGTGTTACCAACATGTCTAACATGTCTCCTTTGTGTCACGCTTCTGTTCACAAAAGCACAAAACATGGGGATTATCACAAATACAAGGGGTTTATTAATATAACTCATGAGAAACACTGGAACATCGACACGCGCACACACACAGGAATTATGGGGTGACGACAACATGGAAGGACGACGTACAGACAATTCAATACCGGACAAAAACCTGAACCAAACACAGGAGCATAAATACACAGGGACCATGATTAGACTGATTGGATACAGGGGTGAGACACAGGTGAAACAAATTAACATTAGGAAACAGCGGGAAACAGAACAAAGGAATCACATAACATCAGTACATGGAACACAACACAGAACAGACACCTGACACTTTGTTACCTCGTTGTCACCTTAAAGCATAAATGTAATACATGAATGTCCCCATTTTGAATGATTTTTTCATATATGCTACATATGAGGAGATAAATCATTATCATATATATTTTCAGGATATTTGAAGATACAAATTTTGCATTCAACCTAAAACCTGAATTTTAAGCTAAATTAACTGGTTTTATTCAATTAAAACATAATCTAAATTATGTGTCACGCTCGGGTTGAGGGACATGAAGGAATGAGAACACGGGATTAAACAAACACGAATTTATTAACAAACACTTACTACAAACACAGGCACTGGAAAATACAGGAAACTCTGGGAGGACATGGGGTGACGACAGCATGGACAGAACGATACGTAGACAATACAACGGAGCATAGACACTACAATACCGGACAATGAATCTAACAAACTGAGGGGTATAAATACAAGAGGGATAATGGGACAGATGATACACAGGGGTGAACACAGGGGAAACTAATAAACATTGAAAAACGGCGGGAAAACAGCACAAAGGAATCACATAACAAGGGATAAAGCACATGGAACACAACAACAGGACAGACACCTGACATTATGTATAATTGTATAATCCATTAATTCATTTTCCGTTGGCTTAGTCCCTTATTTATCAGGGGTTGCCACAACGTAATGAACTGCCAACTATTCCAGCATATGTTTTTTATGCAGCGGAGGCCCTTCCAGCCACAACCCAGTACTGGGAAACACCCATACACCCATTAATTATGTAATATTTTAGTATAAATAACCTAAATATGACATATTAACCTAAATAAATATGTAAAACATCAAAACAATGCTGTGTTAGATCTGATAAACACTTTAAGGCTCTTTAAGGTAACAGTTTCTAGTTACTACTATTATTACTCTTTTTTTCTTTTATAATATTTTAATGAATACTGCAACATTAGTACACGGTGTAATAATAAACACCTATAGTAAACTTACTATGTATACATTCATTCATTCATTTTCGGCTTAGTCCCTTAATCAGGGGTTGCCACAGCGAAATGAACCGCCAACTTATCCAGCATATGTTTTACGCAGCAGATGCCCTTCCAGCTGCAACCCATCACTGGGAAACACCCATACACCCTCATTCACATACATACACTACAGACAATTTAGCTTACCTAATTCATGTCACCACAGGCACATATTTTTCATGAGCTCAGGTTAGGGTTAAGCAAAAGTATTAAGCTTAATGTAAAAACCATAGATATCTACTCAAATGTTTGGCTGTGTGTACATGTGTTTCTTCTGAGAGGACAGGAGATTGAGGATTAAACAGGCCCAAGAGCTAAGGAAGATCACTTGGCTTCACATCAGCGGCCACTTAGACACACTTATGTTCCTCAAGAAACACACACACACACACTCCTCAAACATACTAAAATGCAGATGTTTGCTTCTGGCAAACACACTGATCAGTACAATCGCTGATCTAAAATGTGCTTGGAGTTTAAACTGTGATTTCCATGCCCAGGGGGAAACTCTTTAAAGCAGCACTTGAACTCGAAAGACCAGGGTAAAATCATTGGCAATTAAGACCCCTCATTTCAGTGGCGTTCCTTCACCTTCATGTCCCAGTTTAATCTGTTCACCTCGACTCCTCTGCTGATCTCCTTCTACTGGTGGGGGGTGAGACTGAGGTTCGTGTGCCCAAGTTTGGAGCTATTGAACTGGGACTGCATTATTTATGGCGGTGTGGCAGGAAGCTTGGCATGCCACTGAGGGCACCGTGAGAATATAGAGGGGTGGGTTTTTTGCCCTCTTTCATCTCCCCATATATA
>CAIGQW010000302.1:457657-487811 GCA_903798125.1 Danio choprae | reverse complement strand
TTATATTATATTATATTATACTGACATTTTTTAAAGGTAAGTGGTTGCAAACAATTTATATGGACTGTATATAAACAAACAAATTAAATTTAGTAATGTTCAACTTAATTTGTTTGTTTAAATTCAGCCCAGTAGATTGTTATAAATGGATTTTTTATATAGATCAGATGTTTGGACTCATTGAGTTGTTTATTAAGAGTATTATCGCTTTGTTGGCGTTTGAAGTCCTGGTTTTTTTTTTGTAAGGATATTTTTTAATAACCTTAACTTGAACAAAATATTTTATTTAAGGATGCACAATATTATATATTATTGGAGAGCTCGATAAATTGTAGATTGTTATAGATTGTTTGCAACTACATACCTTAAAAACAATTTGTAAATCCAATTAATATTTTTTTCAGTGTATATTATATTATTCATTCATTTTCAGTGTATATTATATTATTCATTCATTCATTCATTCATTTTCATTTCGGCTTAGTCCCTTTATTAATCTGGGGTCGCCACAGCGGAATGAACCAATTTCAACAATATTTCAATAATATTTCAAAACATTTTTCCCCTACTCATCTAAAAGCAGAGGAGCCCATTTACCTTCCTATCCTGATTACTGTATGATTATTTACAGAAATTGCTTTCAGTGAAAGTTGTATAAAGGCAGACAATCAAATAGGAGCTTGATAGTTTTTTGTGATCAATACGCATCAGACAGTCGGTGAGCAGTTATGCCATCTGAGGCGAGCCAGTTCTGCAGACACTTGATTATATGTTAAAGGGAAATGAACCTTTGAAAATGTCTGGCTGAAATGTTTTAGAACTTCAGGGAATTACATCATATTTTATATAATTTCATATTCACTCGTCTCCAACAGTTTTAATATTCTTTGTGAAGCCATAATCATGATTTGCACATGGGCTCCCATATGCCCTGAAATGAATGGATAACATCAACAGATACACTTTCTAAATCTCTCAAACCCAGGCCTGTTTCGCATATACCACATCTGTGCTATGCTTGACAGTTGCTAGTGTATTATAATAAATTAACGGGATTTTTCACTCAAAAATTGAAATTACCTCATCATTTACTCTCCCTTGTGTGGTATTAAACCTTTATGCATTTCTTTCTTGAGTTGAACACAAAAGAATATTTTCTTTTATACTCATCAACTTTAACACAGGATGGAACAATGGAAGTCAATGGCAACCAGCATTTTTCAAAATATCTTCTTTCAAATTAGCATTAGTTAACTTACTTTAATACATTGTTTAACATGCATTGACTGATTAAATAGAGTACATACTCACACATAATTTATCAAATGTTAGATCAAATTCCATATACATGTCAAACGCCAGATAAATAAGATCTAGCCACGGATGCCATAGCCTGTCAGAAAATGTCTGCTTGTCTGGCCAAACAACACTCCAGCAAAGCCACCCAATACCCAAACCTGTTAACCAGTATTCAACTGAATTAACTATCAATATCAATATAGGACTTGAATGAGAAAGCCAGAGAAAAGCAGAAGACAAAGTAATGATGGACAAATCCAACAAGTATTATTATCCCACAAGCAACAACATGTAAAATAACTGCTTCACAAACATTGTCCAGTGACAATACAGAGCTTGAAATGGAAGCATTCTCTTATTTATTTTATTTTAGTTTACTCTTAAAATCAAGTGTCACTTTAATCCACACAGTCATAAGATTATAACAATATGGCGAAAGGAAATAATAAACAGCAATAATTATGGGAAAATAGTAATAATAAAAAATAAAAACAATAAAATGACAAAGGGCAGCACAGTGGCGCAGTGAGTAGCACAATCGCCTCACAGCAAGAAGGTCGCTGGTTCGAGCCTCGGCTGGACCAGTTTGCATTTCTGTGTGGAGTTTGCATGTTCTCCCCGTGTTCGTGTGGGTTTCCTCCGGGTGCTCCGGTTTCCCCCACAAGTCCAAAAACATGCGCTATAGGTGAATTGGGTAAGCTAAATTGTCCCTAGTGTATGTGTGTGAATGAGTGTGGATGTTTCCCAGCTGGAAGGGCATCCGCTGCGTAAAACATATGCCGGATAATTCCGCTGTTGGCGGTTCATTCCGCTGTGGTGACCCCAGATTAATAAAGGAACTAAGCCGAAAAGAAAATGAATGAATTAATGAATAAAATGAAAAATAATAATCAATAATAATCAAATCATTAATAATAATCAATAAAATTATATAATGATAATTATATGGGGGCGACACAGTGGCTCAGTGGTTAGCACTGTCGCCTCACAGCAAGAAGGTTGCTGGTTCGAATCCCGGCTGGGTCAGTTGGCATTTCTGTGTGGAGTTTGCATGTTTTCCCTGTGTTCACGTGGGTTTCCTCCGGGTACTCCGGTTTCCTCCACAGTCCAAAGACATGCAGCTTAGGTGAATTGAATAAACTAAATTGGCTGTAGTGTATGCATGTGTATGGGTGTTTCCCAGTACTGGGTTGCAGCTGGAAGGGCATCTGCTGTGTAAAACATATGCTGGATAAGTTGGTGGTTCATTCCGCTGTGGCGACCCCTGATGAATAAAGGGACTAAGCCGAAGGAAAATTAATGAATGAATTATATAAATGACTGAGGATCATATAATTAAATAACTAAATGATTGTGTTTTTAAATAAAGCACAACACGATAGAATGGTTGCTTTCTTCAAGCAACACAAAAATAAGTTTGCTACATGGATTCTCAGATCCTTAGCTAGATTCTTCATGTATGTATTTACTAAAACACCACTAAAATCATAATTGCTACCATTAATTTGCTAAACAACTACTTTTTTGCATTGATATACGATTTATATATGCCACAAAAACACGATTCATATAGTTCATGTTACCATGTTACTGCAGCCTAACTACAACAGCAGACTCACATTGTGACTGTTTGCTGCAACTCTTGATAAAAATACATTTCCTAGGATAGCATAAACACTGATATTTTCTAGGATTTCTAGGTTATTCCATTGCATATTTCCTTTAAAAACGGGCAAAAATATAATATGCTTAACAGAAATAAGCTATTGAGAATTATTACAAAGTTGATCCTTAAATATCTCATTTACATGAGGAGAGGAAGGCAAATTTACATCCAGATTTAATTAATTTATATTGAAGCCAAATCCCAGTGAAGCTATAAATGGCTTAAATCTTTGTCAGATTTAGGGAATATAAATTCTATTTGTGCGCCTGTCAATTCATGCTGAACTTGAATCAACCTCAACTGATGTGCATGTGCACCCACGTGTGTGTGTGTGTGTGTGTGTGTGTGTTTAAAGAGCAGGTGAGTAGTTCACTCCAGTATTTCTGATTGCTTTATAACAGCCTATGCTGCTAAAAAAGTGTGTTGATAATTGTATTATAATTGTATTATAGTGCACTTTCAACATGTTTCATCAACAGGAACTCATCTGCTGTTCGTGTATGCAGTGTGAATACCGTAACCTGTTAATATGGGTGCTGAAATAAACACACATTTCTCAGGATGTGCGAAACTGATGATGAGAGTACAGGTTAACTTTCTCGCTAATTGTTACTTACTCTGCAGTAAAAAACTAAAATAAAAAATAAAACATTCAAGAAAAAGAACTGATATTAAAGTATCATGAAATTACTGCATTTAAAGTTATTTACAATGTTAAAGAGTTGGAAGGATTCTCATGCAAAATAATAAACCCAGTGCTAATAAAATTGTGCACGTATTACAGAGGTTTTTTTTTCAAATCATACTTTATGGTTGAAGCTAAAGGGAAGGGAAGTTTTCCCTGTTTAGCTATAGTTAGTTTAACCATAACACACATGAGTTTTTAATAACTCAGCTGACCCCTCTGCCTGAGTTTTTTAATGTAAACGTTCCTTAGATTGCATCACTTTTATATTTCCATGGTGATGGGTCTGGTTTATGACATGGCACACCGCAGCCCTTATGTACTGCAGTGGAGAGATTAGAGCTATTGGATATAACACACATTGTCAGAGTGTGTAAAATGATTATTATTTCCATTTCACAGACATCAGTGTGTATTTTACAAAGCACATATGCTAGTAAATATGTGTATGCAAATGCCTGAAACCTATGCAACATTATTTTATTGAAAACACTGATAAGTTTTGATCTTAGAAAAGCAATGCGCTTGTCTTTCTCTGGCGCTTTCTGCATTATCGGATTTATTGTTTAAAAACAGCCAATGATGAGGGCTAATACTGATGACTACATTTACATTTAGTCATTTATTAGATGCTTTTGTCCAAAGTGACTTACAATTGAGGAGGCATTCAGCAATTCAACAAGAAGAGGCAATACACACAAGAATTACATAAAGGAACTGTTTGTCTCAAAGAATTAAATGGTAGAGTTTGTTTGGGTTTTTTTAAGAGAGAGAGAGAGAGAGAGAGAGAGAGATAGAGAGAGAGAGAGAGAGAGAGAGAGAGAGAAAGAGAGAAAATAGTGTTTCTACAGGTGGTTTGTCAAGCCCACTCACCTGTGTGAAGCATACTTGTTTTGTTTTGCATGAGAGACCAGTACACCTGTACTATTTCCCATGCAATGACATTAGGTGACAACAAAGAATGCTAGAATGAGGATTGGAAATCCTTTTTGCCTATATATATATATATATATATAATTACAGATTTTTTTGTTTGTTTGGTTTTTACAAATACCACTATAAATGAACCTCAAAATGTACTAAATCTATGTCTTGACAAAAGAAAGAAAAGCGTGTTTTTGCCAAAATGATCAGAAACAGTAAACTTACTCCATCCCCCCTTGACTTTGACAGACAGGTCTTTGATGTCTGACAGTATTGATGAATATAACATTTCTCCATGAATGTCTGTCATCGTCTTCGCTCGGGAAAAAAAACATTAGCTCAAAACTAATGTGATCTGGTGTTGTATGCAAATTAATTTGCTCTCGGTGATGTGGTGTTGTCTGCAAATTAATTTTGCAGTCGCACATACTAACACACGCAAACAAACACTCATTTAGTCACTGTCACATATACCCATAGAAGGTGAAACCTCTGGAATAGGCTTATATCTAAATTCACACCCTTCTTCTGTTCTGACAATAATTAAATCAACTAACACCTCTATTCTGCTCATATGAGATGTTTTACACACACACACACACACACACACACACACACACACACACACACACACACACACACACACAAAATCATCCTCTGCTCTCTGTGGAGAGTGACTACTTTACAAATGTGAGCCAACACTGAGGGGAAATGGACGTCAAACGGTTCACAGGAGCGAGGATTTTAAAAGACACTGTGAAAAAAAAACATGAGAGCTGAATTTTCTAAACAACTGCATCACTTTTGTGTCATAGTTCAGCGTAAAAATATTACATATGATCAGTGGCTATCCGACATGAGCAGAATTTTAATTAAATGTGTTTAAATGATGTATTTAAATGCTTTGGAGTATTTTGTAGTTCATTTTTTTCCTGGCCCTAAAATAAATTCATAATTAAATACTTTCACAAAAAGCCTTTTTTGTGTCTAAAATACTTAATTAAATGCCTGATGAAATATGTCATGAGAAGATACGATAGAAGGTCTTTCATCACCCGGCTTAACAGGACAACCAAATATAGTTTTTGGCTAGATGTGAATAATTCATGTGACACATCTGTTGGATCGCTCAATGTGAACTGGAAACAGCAAGAAATAAAGCCACTTTGGTGCTCAGGGCTGACTGCCACAAGGCAAAGTATAATAAAATGTACTATTAGACATTTTTCACTGAATATTGTTATGGGGAGAAGAATAGACAACTTAGCCTTTTCTTTCTAGCTGATGAGTGAGATTAGTTTGCTGATTAGCCACTTTAGCTACTTATCTTGATTCAATTGATGAAATACATTTAGGCAGCTAAAAATTTGTTTTTGTTTTGCTGATAATCTCAAGACTTTTTTTTGTTGGGCTGGTAAATATATTAGGGCACAGGTGCTCTGATTCTTGCTTGGTGGATTGATCTCCTCATCTCCTCACGACCCTACAAACTGCTGAATCATTGGCAGCATTTGAAAACTTCTTTTTTCATGAGAAAAAAATGTAAAATTAAAAACAAATAAACCCTTTTCTTAGGGCGTGCTCACACTAGGTACAGTTGCTTTGAACAGTGCTGAAGCGCGATTATACTCCCTCACCCCCTTTTTACTGTTCAGTTTAACAGGAAGAGACGCGCTCTCACTCAGCACAGTGGACATCGCTTTGCCCAACATATCCACAACTTTTGTCGCTCATAAATTATCATAAAAGTCCTTGTGCTGCATGTATTAGGAGGTTTGCTGAAGGTGCAGGTGATGTGCAGCGAGGGGTTTGAGTCTTTAACAAAATATGACAGTTCATGTTCATTGAAAAAAAAGAATGATTAATAAATCCATATGAAACACTCCCTTAAAAGTGACGTTGCATCTTCAGTTTAGGGCTCAGGCTGTTTTTGCACTCACACTACAAGCTTACCATGCCAAACCCCAACAGAACCGCACTCTGGCACACCTCTTCCAACCAGGCCAGGGCCCAATTCTGAGCACTCACGCTTGTCAAACGAACCGGGAAAAGTGCCTGGGCACGGTTCGGTTAGCATAGTGGGAGTACACCCTTAGATAGGTGTCCCTACCTACTACATTAGTAGCACTTGATGTAAGTACTATCTCATTACAATGAATTGCTTAATCCCTTCTTATCCGCAAGTTGCTTTAGATAAAAGTGTCTGCTAAATGACTAAAGGAAAAGGTAAAGTTTGTAGCAATAAAGAAACATGCATTAGTAAAAAAATCAATATTAGTCATGAGTAGGCCCAAATGGAATCTGCACGGACAGAAATCCACAGATTTTTCGCCCATCATTGAGTCTATTTATTTATTTGCGTAAATGTGTGAAAATGTGTATTTATTCAGTTTTTAAATTAATTTCAGTAATAATATTGACAAATATGAAAGTGTTCATTTGATTTATTTACAATATAGTTTGTAAAGTAATATTTTAGTCATCAAGTCTTTTAGTAGATCTATTATATAAGAGACGTGCTTTGTTTACCAAATATGTGGATCTAGATGGATTTGCATTGTAGACATTAAATAAAAATTTAAAAGGTATTTTTTTTATTTCATATATTAAGTTTTTAGTTATGATACTCCCAAAATAATTCCACATAAATCCGCTGATTTTTACAAAATTCTCCACAGAAATAGCATAAAATTTCCACAGATTCTGTTGGGCCCTAATCATGAGAAATGAAAAAAAAACTAACCAAATACAGGAACCACAGTTCCAAGCATCACAGATGTCTCAGGCCAGCAGAATTTAGATTATATTGAATATCAAATTACAGTCCTTGCAGATAACCACACAAGTGTCACGTGGGCTTCACATGTTAAATCACACAAGAAACACACAAGAAATTTGGTTCTGAAACATAGTTTTCTTGTGAAAAAACATGTAATAAAACAGTTTATGCTAAAAGTTATAATGCTTTTTCAAATTTCACTTGCATTTGATTTTAAAAAAATTGTAAAAGACCAAATTCATTAATTTACCTTTATTTATCAGGGGTCGCCACAGCATAATGATGAACCGTCAACTATTCCTACATGTTTTACACAGCGGATGCCCTTCAAGCTGCAACCCAGTACTGGGAAACACTCATACACTCTCACATGCACACACATACACTACGACCAATTTAGTTTATTCAATTCACCTATACCGCATGTCTTTGAACTGCGGAGGAAACTGGAGCACCCGAAAGAAACCCACACCAACATGCCAACTGGCCCAGCCGGGACTCGAACCAGCGACCTTCTTGTTGTGAGTCGACAGTTCTAACCACTGAGCCACTGTGCCACCCCTAAAATACCAAATCACATCTTTAAATTTGTTAAAAGTGCTGTTAAGTTTATTAGCAAAATATATAGCAAGAATTTACTATATAAAATACAGAGAACACCTTTACAATATATTACTTGTAGTATAATTTCTGTTAATCACAGAGCAAAAATTCACTAAATGTGGGTACAGCATGTGTAATCAAACACCCTTTGGCAATTTTACAAAGCAGATTCGGGTGCTTGGTTTGCAGTAATACAGAGATGATGCAGTCCCAATGAAGTGTTAGATAACAATAACCCACTGCATACTCCACAAACTGCGTTTTCAAACACAACCCACAAGATCATGAATTGCACTGTGCAAATTAAATTTACCACTAAATTGGTGACCACGTTTGTGCCATTTCCCCATTTGCATAATTCCTTTAGTGAATGAGGCAACATCCCGCGAAATTAAACGGCACAATCAGCAGGTGGTATTCATTCCTCCTGAATTCTCCCCATAGTATGTACTCCTGCTGAATTACACAAAAGCATCCTCCTTTGATTCCACTTTTCTTTTTTCCCTGATTCAAACTGAGATATAATTCATATCTCTGCCAAACACCAGCATTTAAAGCCACATCTCTGAAGGACATGCATTTTAGAGCCTGAGGTTTCCCTCAGCGTGGAAAATGTACAGATGTCATTTGATGGATAAAAATGCCTCACAGCAGGCTTTAACAAGCGTGCACAAAAGAAAAGAGAACAGGACACATGGGCAGCAAAGGGTCAGTGTGAAGAAAAGACAAAACTGAAAGTAAACCATAATCTGAATAAAGATGGACTGTGAAGCCGAACAGCAGGGCTTTGAATATCTTCTCTTTTCTATCACTCTGTGCTCACTGCTCTTTTCTCCTGTCCACTTTCCTCCTTCAGTGTTGAGTAAGGCACAAGTTCAATCTTGGGTTGGGTCCAAATCCATTTATTTTCTCTCAAATTCACTCTTTATTTCTCTATCTATCTTCCTCCTCCTCAATCTCTTTAATTTTCTCTTTCATCATCTTTTCTGATATTGGTTACAGGCAGAGATGCTCTAAATTAATGTATTAACATATGTATCTAATTACTTTTGAGTGTTTGTTTTTTGGGGCGATGCGGTGGCGCAGTGGGTAGCACAATCGCCTCACAGGAAGACGGGCGCTGGTTCGAGCCTCAGCTGGGTCAGTTGGCATTTCTGTGTGGAGTTTGCATGTGTTTCCTCCGCGTGCTCCGGTTTCCACCACAAGCCCAAAGACATGTGGTATAGGTGAATTGGGTAGGCTAATTTGTCCGTAGAGTATGTGTGTGAATGAGTGTGTATGGATGTTTCCCAGTGATGGGTTGCGGCTGGAAGGGCATCCGCTGCATAAAACATATGTTGGATAAGTTGGCGGTTCATTCTGCTGTGGCGACCCCAGATTAATAAAGGGACTAAGCCGAAAAGAAAATGAATGAATGTTTGTTATTTGCATTTTCTTTTAGAGACTCTATTTTGAATTTTAACTATTTTACTGTTTTACTATAAACTATTTTAACTACTTATAAAATTTTATTTTATTCTCAAAAAATACAATAACTTTGTTCACTAAACTACTAACAATACAACCTCAATTCCAAAATAGTTGGAATGTTTAGTAAAATGCAATAAAATCAAGAATGTGCGATTTGCTGACTCTCTTTAACCTTCATTTCAAGAGTTTCCACGTAGATATTGCTTGATACTTATAGCAGGTTTGGCATGCTGTCCCGGGAGAAAACCCTGAGCTCGGAGATAATTGAGCCCAGGGCTCCCGCCTGGTCAATGGGCATGTCAGGGGGTACAATATCAGGTAGTTCTCGAGAGCTCCCCCTTGGTAAAGGAGGAAAGGTGGAGATGGGGTGGATGGGAGGATTTTTCAAAAAACAAAGATGAGGGAGTCATGCTTTTCGGGCTATTCATAGTGAGTTTGGAATGATCCGATCGGCTTACTAATGATTACAGATGAGAGACCAGCTGAGATCAATCATATCACGTGCTCCTCTTGAAATTAGTTATTGAAACTTTACTTCAAGAGTTTCCACTTAGATATTGCTTGATAATAATAGCAGGTTCTGCGGGAATATGAATAGGAAGACTTCTGCAGCAGTAAAAGCTTAGGGGCACTCCTGTGGGAGTTAGAGCTATATATGCCGTCTCCAGGTGGAATCGAGGAAGGGGAGGTGAAGACCCCAGTTGAAGGGTGGCCAGCTCCGGCAAAAGTCAGGGAAGGTGAGAGGGCGGTGGAGACTTCAGCTGGAGGGTGACGAGGCGAAGTCAGTGAGCATTCTCAGAGCATATATATAGCTAGGGCCAGGAGGGGGGGGGGGGGGGGGGGGGCTTGAGTGAGAAAAACTCCTGCGGGAGTTGAGTGAGTGGTTAAGGGAGAAAACTGAGTGATACTCAAGAGCTAGAAGGAAGAAACGAAAGAAAAAGTGGCTGGGTCATGCCCTCGCCCTTGGGTAATTGATGTGGCTGGGTCATGCCCTCTCCCTTGGGTAATCAATGTGGCGGGGTAATGTCCTCGCCCTTAATAGCATGATGTGGCTGGGTCATGCCCTCACCCTTGAGTAATCGGCGTGGGTAGGTCTTGCCCTTGCCCCTTGGGTGCAAGAATGAGGGTGTCGGCTGGTGAGGGTTTTCAGCTTCTTTGAGATGGCTTTGAAAGGTGTTCGGAACACCACCTCCCCATGATCTGCATGTGCTGTTGTGAGAGCCCTTGTGTGCTATTGTGATGGCAGCTCCTATTCTACATGAGTAACTGGAGTATGTGTGGGAAGCCTAAAGGTGAAAGACTGCTTGATGTGTTTTTGGAATCAAAAGTGTGTTACTGGGTGGTTTGTGCTGTCTAAAAATGGGGGGGTTGGGTTTTCATGGAATGTAGATATGTTAAAAGTGTTTGGAAGGGTCGTGTGGAGGAGGGGTCTCTAATATATAAATAAAGTCTCCTTGTGTGATGGATGTGTTTACTTGTTTGATGAGAAAAGAATTTGTTTCCTCATCGAACAGGGTTAGATCTGGGATGGTAGGGTGTATTCTTATGTTGAAATTAGAAGTTATGGTGACCACCATCTAAGGTGATTAATCATCTAAGGCATAGGTCTCAAATTCTATGTCTGGAGGGCGACAGCCCTGCACCAAACACTGAAGGAACACACCCGACCAAACCATTCGAGGCGCCTAAGACTACTCCTGAACATCCTGACCAGCTGCACCAGCCGTACCCGAACAGGGCCAGAGCAAAACCACACAGAGCCGCAGCCCCCCCAGGAAACGAGCCCGAGAACCATGATCTAGGGACACCAAATGAAAGGGTGAACATATTATCAAGGATGCGGTCTGTATGAATGGATGGGTAACTTTGGGATGGGTGAAATGCATTTGAATGGAGGTGGGAAATGAAGTTCTGTTTCTGGAGCCAGCTGCTGAGTTTCCTGAAAGAAAAGCAAGAGAGAGAGAGAGTCAGCCATTTATTTATTATTATTAGTAGTAGTATTTTTATTTATTTTTTGTTAACTATTGTCCAAGGGAATGTCAGTTTGGTGGACAGTGCTGTTGTGGCGAGGGTGATATTGTAATATTTCTGGCGGAGTCTGGGGGAGGTTCAGTTGGGGTCGTGGCTTTCTTGCTGTTTTATTTAACAGTCCAGGTTGTTCTTATACTGGCAGAGAGATGGTGGGCTGAGGGTATGGAGTGTGGCATGGGATAGTATCCTGGAGGTTCCTCTTGAATGCTGGGTAGTGTAGTAGAGTTTTAACCCTTTAATGATCCTGTAAATTTGCTTAAAATGCAAATGCATCTACCGCAGAATCAACAGATGAAACATTACTCCATTTGTCATAAATGTCCTCCTCTGATTCATCACTGTCAACGGCGAAGTTGTTTGCTCGTTTCCTTGCCATTATACCACCAACCAACTTGCACATGTAAACTCTCTCATGACGCTTTACAATCAGATTTCTACTCAATATGTAAAAATTGTATTTATTTATTTACTTTTATCTATGATGTCATCAAAACCCTGGACTTTAAAAAACAATGTCCCATTTAATCAGTACTTAACTACTTTTATCGTAGTTAAAAATAACATTGTGCTAAGTATGTTAACGTTTATATCACAAGCTTATCTGGGTGAAGTCATATTCAAAGTCATTGCAACTTCTTAGTTAACGGCGAACTGCATTTTCATGCATATTTTTGTTTCAATCCCACAATTTTCTGAGCTCAGGTATCGGTTGACGCTGCGTTTTCAGCTCCTTCCCCCTCCATGCTGAGATTATTAATCTCCAGAATTTAAACAGTGCCCTTATTTTATTTACATGAATTATTTAAATTTATATTACATGCGTTTATCTAACCCAGTAAAAATCCTATACCTTACATTGTCACATGTTTCAGTAAGTACCCAATGTTTTTATTTTCCTTACCTTTCTCTTTAAGATATCTATTTTTTCCTTTCTCTCTTCTCTATACTTTAAATACTCATATTTAACATGCTCAATTGTTACTCATTGCGACTGAGTTGGTCCATTCAGGTCAAAGAGAGGAGGGGACTGTTTCTCATTGTGGAAGCTCCTTGGATGTTGGTGGTTTGTAGCACTTCTTTGATTCAGCTATTGGTTCAATGACATGTCAATCACAAGAGTGCAGAGGTCGGCGGCTATTTTGTTTTCAAAATAGTAGTAATGTTTACGTATGGCAGGACGTTACTCTCCCGAACGCATTATAGATTTAGTTTTTGGGAGACTAGTTTGAAATTAATAAGTGCAATGTGAACTAAGTATTTTACTGAATTTGATTGCCTGGACCCTTGCAGTATTGCATATGGATCTGTGGACGGACGGGAGGCTTGAAGGGTGAGTTTCTTCAGTTATTATCTTTCTTTGGTTGTTGTAAGAGAGTTCGGCTTGTGCAACGGCTCAGGTGCCGGGATCTCTGATGTCTGGAGGATTCTGACAGAGTTTGTGGACTGTCAGCTTGCTGGAAATTGGGTTGAAGGCATGCGTAGGATGAGCATGGGAAGAGCAGGAGGTAATATGGACAGAGTAATGTGTTAGGAACGAACCTAACCCCTAACCACATCCTTTGATAGGATTGAAATAATAAAGCTACAGAGGGCTGAACTCAAAGACACCCCAAAAATCTAAGTGTAAAAAATGATGCAGCAGGCAAGTCCTTTTGCTGAAAGTTCATAGCAACTATTCAGAATGGCTCCCAGTTGCATTCATGCCTGAAAACAACAAGACATGTTTCTAATGAGACAACTGGTGGTGTCTTGGAGTATTTCCTTTCAGATATGGAACAGGACATCACTGAATTCCTGGACAGTCTGAGGAGCAACCTGACAGGGTTGGATGGAACAAAACGTTCAAAAGGTGTTATTAATTAAACATATTTAAGTGTTCAGTGTTTTGAGGGATATTAAGTGTATTCTGACATACAGTAGCCTCACTTACTATCCTTCAGCTTAGTTCTTTCATTATCAGGGGGCGCCACAGTGGATTGAATCGCCACATAGAGTAACCTCTGATTAGTTATTTCAGAGATTACTGTAGGTCAAACTATACAAACTATGTGTCTAATTTACTTAACTTTTAGGCTGTATGTAAATACAAACACTTATTTTGCAAGAAAATGTCACTTACAATGTCCATCGGTGCTCTAGATCTGCCGGTTTCAGACTGTTGAATGATTCTCGCATTGATTGATTGTATGAACCCCTATAATGTATGAACCACTATAGTGGTGGTCAAATGTATATTTATATTATCTAATATTTTAATTATTAACATTATTAAGATACAGATCAGAGAAAACTATTTCTCACTTTTTAAGGGCTGACCCCCATACATCTAATTCGCATCCTGAGTGTAGGGTCTGACAATGTGTCCAAGGATTTAATCCCCAATACCTAATGGCAGTCAGGGTGCTACTGTCTAGCCTGTAGAAGTCTAAAGTCAGGCCACTCTAATGAAGTCTTTGTCTATTTGTTTTTACAGAGGTATTGACACTAGTGGTCTGGAGGTCTGGTTTAATTCACTTGATGCTATACTTTGATTAAGAAGAGTTACTTTCATTTATTTTGAGCAGTGTACCAAATATTGATTTTGATGACAAATGGCATGTTTAATATGGTATCACATCAACTTTCCCTTTAATGCAATGTTTAATCATCTGACAATTGATGATACTGTTGAAGTATAACAAGCTAAATTTTGGGAAATCTGTTACATTTTGAAAATGTTGAATAATCTTACATAATTCAAAACTTCAGATGTTGTTTTTCCTTTTTATGATGGCCCATACGTTTTCAATCTGGTTTGCAGACTGACTAGTCAAACACATTCAGTCTGTGTCTACTGTACTAAATCAGACCATTCTAGCACGTGCAGAGCAAGCCTTGATCTATTAACCATAAACTTCCTGTGTAATGCATCACCTTGATGGCAGTAAATGTCTCTGTACTCTCCCAATATATGCCTCTATGTCAATAGTACCTTTGAACACATCTACAAGTTACTGATGCCGTTTGTTCTGCTGCTCCATGAATCATAATAGACATTTGCATTTGCATCTGTCACTCATAAAAGTCTGAATGCTCTCTCTGGACTTTGAGACTGACAACTAAATGTCTGATTTGCCCAGAAACAAGGTTTTATCAGACTCTGGCACACATTTCCACAGTTTTTTATTATCTGAGATGGCCATGGAGAACCAACAGCTTCACTGCACAAAACCTATGTAAAGTTTTCAAAGGAGGAAGAAAGATTCAAGTTGCATTTCTTGATGCAGCAGCAGACTGTTAAGTGTCAGAGGTTTCTAAAATACTTCTGAGCTTATTTGGCTTGATTTTTAATGCAATGTCATTAGAGAGCTCAAATCTAAATCACATTCAGCTGATGTTTCTTGGATTGCACTACATGGATTGAGATTTCTATTGACTCTCTTAATTATTTCACAATTTTTGTGTTAGTTGATAAAATACCTCAACTAGCTGTAATTCAGCATTGAGAAATGCAATTTTTGATTTGTTCGACATTTTCTCTATCTTGCAAAGACTGAGATGCTCATTTTATACCCAGTCAACTCTCATGCACTACCAGTTCATAAGCTTATTTGTTTTCAAATTGTTTAATTTGAATATTCTATGACCTTTACACTTTTATTTTGCTTCTGTACCAACTTTTTTGGAGTTAGTGGCAGCCATCAAGAAATGGTTAGCACTGTCGCCTCACAGCAAGAAGGTCGCTGGTTTGAGTCCCAGCTGGGCCAGTTGGCGTTTCTGTGTGGAGTTTGCATGTTCTCCCCATGTTCGCATGGGTTTCCTCCGGGTGCTCCGGTTTCCTCCACAGTCCAAAGACATGCAGTATAGGTGAATTAGATTAACTAAATTGGCCGTAGTGAATGTGTGTGCATGTGAGAGTGTATGGGTGTTTCCCAGTACTGGGTTGCAGCTGGAAGGGCATCCCCTGTCTAAAACATATGCTGGATAAGTTGGCAGTTCATTCCGCTGTGGCGACACCTGATGAATAAACTGACCCACAGTCCCAGAAAAGGCACACATGGGTTCAATCACCACTAGAGTCCCCTTTGATGTACTGTCTGTACACTATCTGCATCTCAAACCAAGTAAGGGAGGCTACGAATATATCTTGGTTCTCGTAGATCACTTTACCCGTCTGGCCCAGGCTTACCAAACGTGGAATAAATCTGGAAAAACAGCTGCAAAAAAGATTTTCTATGATTTTATCCCACGCTTTGGGTATCCCCAAAAACTTTCAACGACTTCAACAGTTGACTTGCATTGCACATTCTCGAACTACTCCTTATCACCCACAGAGGAATCTCGTTGAACGCTTGAAAAGAACGCTCCTCCAAATGCTACGAACATGCATACAATTGTTTGAGGCATGAAGCCAATGGTTATTCGCCATTTTTTTCTCAATTTTGGCAGAGCCCTGCAGTTGCTTATTGATTTGCTATTTAAACTTGACTCTGAGCTGCATACTGAGACCCATCAGGAATACACAAAGAAGTGGTCTTCTCGGATGCAGGAAGCTTATAAGATTGCTTCTGAAAATAGTAAGAATAGCTCTGCAAAAGGAACAAAATACTATAATCATGGTGTCAGAGGAATTGTGCTTCAACCAGGTGATCATTGTCTGAAAGAGGCAGACCTGGTAAACTCCGTCCTTACTGGGAGAACACAGTTCACCGTGTTGTTGAGAGAATGGGAGATGGTCCTGTATATCAAATTCAAGCTGAAATTGGTGACCGCACCCTCCATGTACAACACTGAAATCTCCCTTTGCCTGTGAACGATCTGCCACTTGAACATGATAGTCAGGACAATCAAACGTTGAAACAACAAAGACAACAACACCGCCACATAAACCACAGCCACCAAAGGAAGGGTATGCATGTATTCCCAGACCAGTGCCTGTATATGAGAGACCCCAAATCCTCAAACAGCCACATGGTGTGCCAAATAGTAGTCTTCATGTAGCGGCACAAGATTTTTACCCAGTACATCACAGAGCAGAGCCAGATAACATGAAGACATATGAACATCACCCTCAATTTGTGACAACAGAACCAGTACAAGCATGCCAACAATGTAGTGGGCCAGGCACCTGACTCCTCCGCTGAGTCAGATGCTGGGGGCCTCGGAGGAACTCTGTAGGGTTCGCCAAATGGGGAACTGAACTGATCAGAGTAAAAATGCGCATGTGTTATCTCTGTGTTAGAGAGAAAGGCGCCGCAAGCGTGTTACAACACCCACCGAATTTCCTCATTCACCGGGGTTAGCCAGCACACAAGAGGAAATGGGCTCCACTCGGAGATTATAAAATCTCACAAATGTATTAGGTGTCGCCCAGCCCGCAGCTCTACAGATATCTGTCAGAGAGGCGCCGCGCGCTAACGCCCAAGAAGAAGCGATGCTCCTAGTGGAGTGCGCTCTCACTCCTGGGGGACACGGCTCGCCCTGGCTTGAATAAGCGAAGGAGATGGCATCCACTATCCAGTGGGCCAACCTCTGCTTGGATACGGCACTTCCCTTCTGCCGACCACCGTAACAGACAAAGAGCTGCTCAGAGGATCTAAAG
Source organism: Danio choprae (assembly GCA_903798125.1). Taxonomy (NCBI): domain Eukaryota; kingdom Metazoa; phylum Chordata; class Actinopteri; order Cypriniformes; family Danionidae; genus Danio; species Danio choprae. Next base: position 470,773 of record CAIGQW010000302.1, on the reverse strand, counting down.
CTCTGAGTGCAGTCCACATAAATACGCAGAGCGCGAACAGGACACAGCATTGAAAGAGCTGGGTCTGCCTCCTCCGAAGGCAGTGCTTGCAGGTTCACCACCTGGTTTTTAAACTGTGTGTTAGGAAACTTGGGCACATATCCAGGCCGGGGTCTCAGGATAATGTGAGAGAAGTCCGGCCCGAATTCCAGGCACGAATCACTGACCGAAAATGCCTCCAGGTCCCCGACCCTTTTAATCGATGCCAACGCGACCAGCAGAGCTGTCTTCAAGGACAGAAATCTCAAGGATACTGAATCGAGTGGTTCGAACGGAGCTCCGCGTAGGCTCGTAAGCATTATGGAGAGGTCCCAAGAGGGCATGAGAGGGGGGCGGGGTGGATTTAATCGCCTCGCGCCTCTAAGGAACCGGGTGACGAGGTTATGCCTTCCCACGGCGCTGCCATCCACCGCGTCATGATGAGCGGAGATGGCGGCGACATAAACCTTCAGTGTGGAGGGCGACAGCCTCTGCTCCAATCTATCCTGAAGGAAAGAAAGCACAACGCTGATCTGACAAGTTCGGGGGTCTTCTCGGAGAGAAGCGCACCACTCAGTGAATAGACTCCACTTCAGGGCATAGGCATGCCTCGTAGAGGGTGCTCTAGCCTGAGTGATGGTGTTAACCACCGCAGCAGGTAGTTTCACCTAAGTCTTCCGCGCTCCGTCAGAGATCTGGGCGCGGGTGCCAGATGGTGCCCCGTCCTTGAGAGAGAAGGTCTTCTCTCAAGGGGATTCGCCAGGGAGGGGCTGTCGCGAGGAAAGAGAGTTCTGAAATCCAGGTTCGGTTGGGCCAAAGAGGCGCAACAAGCAAAACCTGCTCCTCGTCCTCCCTGAGCTTGCACAGTAACTGCGCTAGTAGGCTCACTGGGGGAAACGCATATTTGCGCATGCCCCGAGGCCAGCTGTGAGCCAGTGCATCCGTGCCGAGAGAAGCCTCGGTCAGGGAATAAAACCACTTGCAGTGGGTGGTCTCGGAGGAAGCAAACAGGTCGACTTGGGCTTCTCCGAAGCGCGCCCATATCAGCTGGACAGACTCGGGGTGGAGCTTCCATTCTCCCTTCAGCGGAAGCTGCCGTGAGAGCGCATCGGCTGCACGGTTGAGCTCGCCGGGGATATGAATGGCACGCAGCGATTTCAGCTGCGTGTGACTCCAAAAAGAGCAGACGGCGAGCGAGCTGAGACATGCGGCGGGAACGGATACCCCCCATACGGTTGATATACGCTACCGTCGCTGTACTGTCCGTCCTGACCAGTACGTGTTTCCGCTCTAAAACCGGAAAAAAACGGCGCAGAGCGAGATACACTGCCAACAGCTCCAGGCAGTTGATATGCCAATGCATCCGGGATCCTTTCCACAGACCTGCAGCTGCATGCCCGCAACACATGGCCCCCCAGCCCGTGCTGGAGGCATCTGTCGTCACAACGACGTGCCTGGACACTTGTTCTAGAGGCACACCGGCCTGTAGTAACGCAGGGTCCGTCCATGGACTGAGGGCGACACAGCGGAGTGACAGTCACCCGGTGTGTGCCCGCGTGCCATGCTTGTCTGGGGACCCGATCGTGAAGCCAATGGCGAAGCGGTCTCATATGGAGCAATCCGAGCGGCGTGACCGCGGCTGCGGAAGCCATATGCCCCAGGAGCCTCTGAAATAATTTCAGTAGGACCACGGTTCTCCTGTCGAACTCCTTCAAACAGGTCAGCATCAGCCCAGGGATCAGGGAGAGGCACGCCGTCATGGTGATCGAGTCCAGCTCCACCCCGAGAAAAGAGATGCTCTGCACAGGGGCGAACTTGCTCTTTTCTCGGTTGACCTGAAACCCCAACTGGTCGAGGTGCCTGAGCACCGTGTCCCTGTGCATAATCAATTGATCCCGCGAGTGAGCTAGAATCAGCCAGTCGTCGAGATAATTGAGCATGCGAATGCCCGCGAGCCGAAGGGGCGCTAGGGCACCCTCCGCGAGTTTGGTGAAAACCTTGCGGAGACAGGGAGAGCCCGAAGGGGAGGACCTTGTACTGCCACGCTCGACCCTCGAACGCAAACCGCAGAAATTGATGGTGGCGTGATAGTATGGAGACATGAAAATACGCGTCCTTCAGGTCTATCGCTGCAAACCAATCCCGAGGACGGACGCATCGGAGGATGCGCCTCTGCGTGAGCATTCTGAACGGCAGCTTGTGAAGGCAGCGGTTCAGAATGCGCAGATCTAGGATTGGCCGTAACCCACCGCTTTTCTTGGGTACAATGAAGTACGGGCTGTAAAACCCGATCCTCATCTCGGCTGGAGGGACCGGCTCGATTGCATCCTTCGCCAGGAGGACAGCAATCTCCTCGCGCAAGACAGGGGCGGACACAGGGCTGACCCTGGTGTAATACACGCCCGTGAACCTGGAAGGGCGTTTCGCGAATTGAATCGCGTAACCGAGTCTGATCGTGCGCATGAGCCATTGCGACGGGCTGGGCAGCGCTAACCAGGCTGCCAGAGCTCGCGCAAGGGGCACCAACGGCACGATCACTGACGCACCAGCAGTGGGGCAGTAAGGAATGGGAGAGCTCGCCCCGGGAGCCATGGGGTCCCGAGGAAAAGCAGGAAGTAAGGAATTCACACTCACTTTCCTCCCAAGGTCCTGAGGGGGGGACGGCAGTGCGAGAGAAGGGAGCCCGTCCTCTAACACACTCCGAGCCCGTGGCGAGATGCACCGATCCTGCGAGCTGGAAGGCATAGCGTCCCAAACTGGCAGTGTTCGGGCTGTCACATCCAGAGAAGGGGAAAAAAGCTCTTTCTTTGATCATTTGGTGGCTGCTGGCCGTGAGGTCAGCAGCCTGGTGTTGAAAAACACCGTTTGATGTTTCGCTCGGCCCTCCACCGAGGAAAGAGCAAGTACCCTCTTCTCCGGATGGCCCGTCTCAGGGTCGCTTCGCGGTCCGTTTACCGGACTTAACGGCGCCCTGGGGTGGGGGCGCTGCATGCCTGCGGGGTGCTCGACGCGGCCGCTTAGCCGGTGGAGCGGGAAGGGGCGGCGGAGCAGGTCTTGAAGCCGCAGGCGGGCGCCCTCGGCGAGGAGCAGCCGAGGTGGATGGTTCGGCAGGGGGAGCGGTTTTACGAGCCTGCCGATAGATGACCTCACCCATCGCACTCGACTGCTCTTTCACCGCCGTGAATTCCTGGGTGAACTCACCAACGGTGTCGCCGAACAGGCCAGCCTGGGAGATGGGTGTGTTAAGAAAGCGGACCTTGTCAACATCACGCATCTCGGCCAGGTTTAACCAGAGGTGGCGCTCCTGGACCACTAATGTGGCCATCGTCTTTCCCAGGGCACGCGCAGCCAACTTGGTGGTATGCAGAGCATAGTCGGTTGCGGTGCGAAGCTCATGCATTAAGCCTGGGTCAGAACCACCCTCGTGCAGCTGAGCCAACACCTGCGCTTGGTAGCGCTGGTACGTGGCCATAGCGTGCAGGGCAGAAGCAGCCTGGCCCGCAGCAGTGTAGGCTTCTGCCCCGAGGGACGCAGATAACCTACACGCTTTGGATGGAAGACGAGGCTGACCACGCCAGGAAGAGGCACCACGCGAGCAAAGATTGACCGCAATGGCACGCTCAACCTGGGGAATCGCCTCGTACCCCCTAGCTGCTAAGGCCGTCAAGGGTGGTGAGAGCGGAAGCGCACGCAGATCGGGCAGAGAAAGGTGCCCTCCAAGACTGCGTGAGCTCACTGTGCACCTCCGGGAAGAAGGGGACGGGAGGCTTAGAAGGCTTTGCCTTCTTCTTAGCCTCCACGTAACACCCATCTAGTCGGTCCGGCAGTGGGGCTGGGGGATAAACCATCTCCAGACCCACCGCCGAAGCAGCCCGGAAAAGCACGGCCAACATATCCGCTTCTTGATCTGGCGCCTCGCCAACCACCCCGGAGGGAGGGAGCGGGTCCGGATCTTCGTCGGATAGTGAAAGCCCACCCTCCGATGCAGCAATGGACATCTGGTCCCCGGTGTCATCGAGTGAAAGGGCGACCATCCCGGAGGATGGAGCGCTTCTCTCACTCGAAGCTTGGATAGAGCGCGCTGAGGAGCGAGGGGTTCGCGAGCCCGAGGGCAGCGAATTGACTCCCACTGTAACCCTCAGATCTGCCCGCGTGCCAGCCGCTATATTGCAGGGGACAACAGGGGTGGCTCGCCCTTTTGCAAGAGCGAGCCACGATCTTAGCTGCGCAACAGACATGGCATCGCAGTGATGACATGTACTGCCCGCGAGCACCGCATTCGCATGCTGGACCCCCAGACATGCCACACAGTGCTCGTGTCCATCATCCGGTGACAGGAAACCACCGCATCCAGAAACGCACGGTCGGAACGACATCTTTAAAAAGACGCGTTATTCGACCGTGTTGCTCTTTTAGTGTGTGTGTGCTGTGATACAAACCGCTCTTGCAGAACCGGACCAGAGAAACGCCCAGGGACGGGAGAATGAACCCAGCTCGACCACCGCTGCTCGCGTTGTCACTCGCTCTGGGACCGGGAGAAACAGCCTGCAGTAAGTCAGCAGCTTTCTCTTTCTCTCTCTCTCAATCAAAGTTGGAGGAACCAGCAATGACTCTTTCAGTGCTTGTAAGGCTTATGAAAGTGAAAAGGTATGGTTTCACGGCAGAGCTGGCATCTTATACACAGACTGATTGTGATTGCTGCCAGCTGTGCGCGCTGACACTGCCAACTCATTGGCATTTCATTGGCCCGTTTTATTACTCTTCAGATGATTGGCTTTCTGACGAAATCCCCATAGTGGAAGTTTCCACATAGCATTGTAGTTCCCCTCCCGCAGGGGAACTTCTTAGTCTCCTCGTGTTTTTCACAGTTTATATGCTGATTCACAGTGCACAACGCCTGTGTATCATTGGCTGGCGGCACAGATATCCCCTAGATCTGAGGCCGGTAACAGTTACAACATCAGGAGAGAGATGAAGGCTGTTTTTGCACATACATTATTTACAATATAACGTCCACCATAAAGTTAATGAGACATTCTCTTTCTCCTGTTTGGTTGCAGTGTACTGAGCAACTTTCTCAAAGCGACATTCACAATTGTCAGCTCCACACATCTTTCTGAACTCGTGGCTGGCCTCGCTGCAGCGCATGTGAAGACTAAGAACGAGAATCTCACAGAAGAGGAAAAAAGAGCTCTTTCATCTCCACTGCACGACACGCAGCAGGTTTAATTAGAAAGTGTCGGCCCGGCATCAGTGGGTGTGTATTTCCATGCGTCTAACAACAAACCCGGTTTTGATGAGCTTTGGACTCGTTCACAAACTGCAATGGCGTTTCATCCATTCTGCAACTTGGGCTCTGCTGTCCTTTTCAGAATTAAACTCTTTGTCCGTTTGGGGAAACACTGTAGCAAGTAAATAAACAAATGTTTATGAAATGAAGTCCGTCTTCTCCACAGAAGTAAACAGCCTAGAGGAGCTTAACTACAGCTCAGTACATAAATGGAGAATCTTAATTGCTTTGTTCTGACCTGCAAACTGTAAATGGCCTCATCAGAAATTGTAGAAACTATCATCTAAATTATTGACATCTTAAATGTGAAATTATATTTGCTTTAGAATGTAGAAATGTTTCTATAAAATAATAAAAAATGTCAAGGAATCTGAATATGTTTAGGAATATATACAACCCCAAATCAGAAAACGTTGGGACAGTATGGAATAATAAAGAAAATGAAATGATTTCTAAATTTACTTTGACTTGTATTTCATTGCAGACCATACAACAAACATTATTTAATGTGTTCCTCGTGATGTTTATAGTTTTTTTTTATACCTGTATTCCAATTTTGGTTCTTGCAACACATTTCAAAAAAAGTTGGAACAGTAAAGCAATTACAACTTTGTAATGTTGCCATTTCTTTTCACAACACTTAAAAGACATTTAGGGACTGAAGACACCAAGTGATAAAGGGTTTCAGGTGTAATATTGTCCCATTCTTTCTGCAAACAAGTCTTAAGGTGGGCAACAGTACGGGATCATCGTTGTCTCATTTTGCACTTCAAAATGCGCCACACACTCTTTATTGCAGACAGGTTGGGACTGCAGACAGGCCAGTCAAGTACTTGTATCCTCTTCCTTAACTTTGTAATGTTTGCAGAATGTGGTTTTTCATTGTCTTGTTGAAATATGCATGGGAGTCCCTGGAAAAGAAGGCAGCATATTCTGCTCCAAAATCTCTTTGTACTTTTCAGCATTAATGGTGCCATCACAGAAGTGCAAGTTACCTTTGCCAAGGGCACTGACACAACCCCATACCATGACAGACCCTGGCTTTTGGACTTGTTGCTGGTAACAGTCGGGATGATCCTTTCCTTCTTTGGTCCAGAGCACACAGCATCCATTTCTCCCAAAAAATAAAATTGCTTTGTTGGAACTTTGTTTGGAATGTGTTGCAGGTCTGAATGACAGGAAATGATGTATATTTACAAATGAAATGAAGTTGACCAGACAAAACATGAAATATTTTGTGTTCATATTGTCTGCAGTGAAAGTCAAAGTAAATTTGAAAATCACTACTTTCCTTTTTTTGCGTTTTCAATACTGTTCCAACTTTTTCTGTTTCAGGGGTTGTATATACAATACACCATTAATGCTCATCAAGACTGCATCCATGTATTTAGGAAAAATCCTGCAAAAGAGCAATAATGTGGTATATAATTCCTATAATGGCAAAACTGAAAGTTAAATTAGAATTTCAGTGACACATGTAGTGATTCTACAATAGTGGGTACAATTGTCATCTCCAACATAAACCTTCTATTACTTTTCAAAAACAAAGCCTCTATTATATTAAGCTACCTCTAAAACAAAATGTCTGCATGTTTATTAAGGGACATTTTATCTTGAATATTTTAATTTAAAGACTCTCACTCTACCTATTTTTGACTGAATCCTACATTCAGCTATCATGAAATAATTAAGTCTAACTTTTTTCTTTTTTTGTCTGTATACTAGGTTAAATAAACATTTGCATGAAACATCTATTATTTTTAATGTCAGTAATAAAAAAAAACATTTTGTGTCTTTTCCTGTGTGCTGGTCAACTCTGTTACATCAGTTATTAAAAGGCATATTAATCTGTAAATCACTCATAGAAAAAGCATGTGACTTGTATGCTCCATGTATGTCACTTCCGCTGGCAGGAAACTCTGGAAGGCACTGAAGCATGTCATTGTTGTTCTCATTAATTTGTACTTAGAATACACCTGTAGTGATTAATTATATGTCAACTCTGTTATTGTGATTTCTTATTCATTTCTCATTCAAATAAAAAACATAACATGATGAAAAAAAAAACAACAACATTGTTTTGACATGGCATTTTGAGCTTAAGCACAGCATAGTGGGAAAATGTCAGATATCGTCAATCCTGTTAGAGGTTTAAAAAGTTGAACAATAAGGTAAACAACGATTAGTAACAATTAAATGCCATATTATGCCATATTTATGTCATAATGTCATATTTAACCATTTTGCATTGTTTTACATTAATAATGTATTTGCTTTACTGTAAATTATTGTTGTATGTCATTCCAGTGAAATGTACCCATAATTCTGGAATGAGTCATATACAGTGCATATATAACCGGAAAGTGTATACGTATACAAGTGTTTTTATCAGCATTTTTCTTTAGTTAAAGGTTCAGTATGTAAGATTGACAAAACACTTTTTCACCCGGCCCCTTCAGTGATGACTCCACGCAAATGCAGGCTGCAAAATTTATGACGCCAACATGATCAAGCATACCAGATTATTGAGCATACACCGTAACTATACGCGATAAAAGAAATCTTTTCTATGTTAAAAAAAGTTTTTGTCCAAACTATCACCTGAAATTTCTATTTTAGAAGTTTCTATTTCTTGCAGCTGAACAACAGCATAACAACAACAGCATGAACAACAGCTATGACGATGATAACCTCAGGTCACCAATGTGAGTTTGAATACCATTCTACGTGACATTTATTACCATACTGGGAGCAGAAGGAAATAGTTTACCTCAGTTCTGGAAAGAATCTTGAGGCTGGCTGCTATCCTCCGGAGGTCACATTTTCAGCCGTGGCCACATACATTGTGTCAGACTTCTGATGTGTAGGGTGTGTTTTCCACTAAGGCAACCCGGAGTACTGAAATATAATTGGGTAAACTAGCAGTGGGTGAGTTATAGAAACAAAAACAAAGACAGACATTCCGGCACAGAACACACATTTTCAAAGGAAAATAACTGACATTGTTTTTTAGCATAGTTTTCAGATTCACTTAGCAAGTTTCTTAAATACCTGTAAACATATTGTGGTATTTCTTTATTTCTTTATTTCTCTTGCTTTAGAAGAGTCAAAGACTTTTAAGAAGTTGTCAGTATAAATATATTATATAGATAAATTTTATTTATAATACTGCAATGACATATAATTTTACTAATTACTCATTTCAATTACTCAACCTCAATGGTAGGGTTTATCCATATTAATTAACCCTAATCTGGGTTGAAATAACTCAAAGCATTTTTTGATCATAAGTAGTTGAAAGTGTATATATTTTTATATATTTAATCTGCTTCATTAATTAGTTGAGAAGTTATCAGTTATATAAATATGCTTTTATGATAATATTATTAAACATTATGTGTGATTATTCATGCAGTGTTTGCCTTTTTTACTATAAACGAAAGTAATGATTAAATAATGACAGAATTTCTAGGATTTTGTAAATAACTAAACAAAAACCAACTATAGCATCAAATCAGATTTAAAAGTTTGTAGAAAATGCTATGGCATTAAACATATTTTTTAAATTAAAAACATAAATTATTTTAATGCATTTTATTCTATTCTTTGAACCTGAAATATTCAATGTCTAAATGTTAAATGCCTCATTTTTGGATGTTGTCAGTATGTTAATAACATGCATTTCAGTGTCTATAAAAAATGAATGTATAATATTAGGTAAATTAATCACACAAATATCTGACTGTACCTTTGTTTTATGTTAAGTCTGTTAACTTTGATTGTTTATTAAATATCTGAATACATTTTTTATGCATTTATCAATATTACATTGATATATATATATATATATATATATATATATATATATATATAGCCTCACAGTGGCGCAGTGGGTAGCACGTTCGCCTCACAGCAAGAAGGTCGCTGATCGCTGGTTCGAGCCTCGGCTGGGTCAGTTGGCCTTTCTGTGTGGAGTTTGCATGTTCTCCCTGTGTTGGCGTGGGTTTCCTCCGGGTGCTCCGGTTTCCCCCACAAGTCCAAAGACATGCGGTATAGGTGAATTGGGTAAGCTAAATTGTCCGTAGTGCATGGGTGTGTATGGATTGTTTTGCATTTTTTTTACTGATATTTGATTTTAAAAATAAATCTGCTATACCACGCACAGTAGTAAAACATTTTTTAAGCTTTTTTGACCTTCACATCATAAGAATTAGACCTATTTTACAAAACTTTAGGAATTTTTTCCATAAATGTGTCACTGAAAAATCACTAAAAATGGGAGGATCTCGGCTTTAATTTGGTATATGACACATACTCAGGATAGTTATATTTCAGATGTGTTGTAGTTTTAAATATAAGTTTTTCTTTAAATTGATTTTCAGAGTCTGAAATTAAGAAAACCTTTGACATGTCCTAACTCAGTCAATATTGAAGATATCACCAACACAGGCTCATTCTGAAAACATACCTCTGAATACATTTCTGGAGACCGCGAATTATGTAGCCAGAGCTACGTATGGCTGCATTTATTTTTTAAACAAAGGCTACGGGGTTGTATGATGCTGTTCCTTTTCACGCTTACCAGCTGACCCCTTACCTCCGTGTGGACGGCTTTCCCGCTGTAACCAGTTTGTCCAGTTAGCTCGCCACGTATGTCGGCGGACTTGAGATGCAGAGAGAAGTTGACCACGACAACGGGATTCGAGTCCAGTGAAGAAACGGTTCCAGAAAGCGGATAAGACAAAAACAGAATCCAAAAAATAAAATAAACAAGAAAATAACAGGGTTAGAATGTGGTAAAATCTGAAAACATGATAAAAGTCAGAGGACGGCTTTTCTTTTTCCTGGATTGCTTTTGAAAATTGTTGGTTGGGTTTAGGGAAGGAGGAGGGTGGGTCAGTTGATCGGTCAGTTAGATGCCAAACAGTCGGTCAACATCGGCCTCTGGTGGGTTCACACCAGAACGGTAGGCACGAATGGCACTTGTGAGAGAAATTTGAGATCTCAAAAAGCGTACACAGCGGCCTCTAGTGGATTAGAGAAAATAAAAACTGCAAAAAAATGTACCTCCCGGGATGTATTTCGCGGTCTCCAGAAATGTATCCACAGGTACGTTTTCAGAATGAGCCTGGGTTGCAACATCACAGTTATAATTTCACAGAATATTCTTTACATTGTGTCCAATTTATTGATATTGATTTATTGTCAAAAACAGCAAATCACAAAAAATGACTAGCTGAGTTTTCACTTCACTTCACTTTCACATATATACAGTATGTCTATCTGTCTGTCTGTCCAGTGTATGCTGAATACTATATCACCTTTTTTATATTATAAAGAGTCCTAACTATTGTTTAAAGTTGTATAATTTTACAGATTAGCTACATGGATTTTCTTATACTAACTGTTCAAGAATTTGAGTAAAAGTACAGTATACTAACTAAATTTCTGCAGTGTGGAGGTTTAGTCAATACAGCAATTAAGCTTTAACTCATTAAAACATAATATAATTTAAGCTCATAATCATAAAAACCATGATCGCATCAAAATGTGTGGCATTCATTGATTTTAATCACAATAAGCAGGCTCTCACCAAAGTGCTGGTTACTTAATTTCAAATCACTCTGTAAAGATCTCGTTGCACAATTTCTGCTCCATATTTTCATTCAGAGACAGCACAAAGAAAGCGATGCAGTGAAGGCTGTTCCAGCAGTGTTTATCACAGTGCCAGTGTTTTGCATAAGTTAAGAGAACATGCTGTACTCAGTTGATTGTTTAGCTTTTATGTGCTGTATTAAATTGGTAGTGCTGAAGGAACCGCTACCTCACTCCCACCACCTCACAAAATGCTTGCATAGCATACATTACGTTTATATTGGACTGCTTTCATGTTTCCACACAGTAGATAGTTAAGCCATGTTTTCCTTCACAAATTTGTTGTGGCAAAGCTGATGTCAATTAAAGGATTTGGGATTCTTTCAGTCAATTCTGGTCCAATAAAATGCATTGATGAGCTCTGCTGCTGATGTTTGAGATCAGTTTGGAACAAATAGTTCTCAAATACTATAGATAGTTCACCAAAAAATATAAATTCTCTCATCATTTACTTTAGATATTTTGAAAAATATTGGAAACTTGTAACCATTGTACTTCCATAGTATTTGTTTTTCCTAATATGGAAGTCAATGGTTACAGGTTTGTAACGTTTTTCAAAATACAGTTTTTTCATAAAGATTTGGAACCACTTGAGGGTGAGTAAATTAAAAATTTTGGGTGAATTATCCCATTAATACTCTTTATTATTTAAGCTCACAAAGAAGACTATAATAAAATTACAAAGTAAAAAAATGCAAATAAAAGGCCCTGTTTCTTTTTATTATTATTACCATGCATTTTAGTGGTCCGATCACAAGTGTTTAGCCAAGAAACATTACTGTTTCCACCTGTTTTCCATTTCAAATGAGTCTCTTGTGATGTTCAGTTTTCATTGTATAATATATTCTTGCATAATATTTTCTCATGTTGGTCATGCTTTCTTTTAAGGTACAACTCTTGCTATTAATAAACCATTCATTGTGACTTTTAACTCAATAATTTGTTCCTAATTTGCTGCTTATTAATGGTTATTAAGATAGGTTTAGGTGTTGGGTAGGATTAGGGATGCAGAATAAGATCATTCAGAATATGTACTTTATAAGGGAAAATAAACAGTCAATACCTTAATAATAGGCAGGTAGTAAGCCACTAGTAAACAGTGAGAATTGGTCCTTAAACTAAAGTGTTACTGTCATGCTCTACCCTCCAGAGTGCCCAGTGCCATATATGAGACATAATTAAACAAACAGAAGGACTTTACGTCAGTCACTATAGTGTGGGAAAACATGTGCATGCAAAAGTTATGGATTTTAATACTTCAAAGTACCTTTTTGTTTTGGTGCACTTTTGAACATCACATCCAATCATCAGATTTTCAGTCTTCAGGCAGAGTATATGGCCGTATATGGCCCATTCATGCACATGAACATTTACATTATGAAAAAAAATTCTAATGATCCATCCTAATGATTTTTTTGTCTGGCATTGATTGAAAGTTTACAATGTCAAAACATTTTAAACACCATTTATGCCTGTACTTAGCATTATCTATTTGCAACAGGGTTCACAAAAAAAAAACATCTTAGGTCTTGTTTATATCCCAGGTCTCGACGCCCAATTCTGATCAGATTTTTTTCACCATCTATTTTTTTGTGACCTATATCCAATACATGTTTACGCTTGCCATACCATCTGCACACTAGCCAAAATGGAAAAATGGAAAATATGCTTGATCTGCTTTAAATCAATTTCACTTTGGGGTGGAGGAGAAAGGAAAAGTCTATCATTGCAGCCTGCACATATGCTTCATTTATTGTGTCCTTGAACATGAATGTCTGGATGTGAGAGAGACCTCAGGACTGGTGGGATCATATTGTGATCATTTTATTATTTTTATTGCTAATTATTATTTTAAGTGGTCTAAGTTTACCACCACCACGTGCTTCCTCATGAGGATAATATGACATTATTAAACTGCAGAGAATTACAATGTGGGACAGCACTGTGTCTGAGTGGTTAGCACTGTTGCCTCACAGCAAGAAGGTTGCTGGTTCGAGTCCTGGCAGGTTCATGTGGGTTTCCTCCAGGTGCTCCAGTTTCCCCCACAGTCCAAAGAGGTGAATTGGACAAACTAAACTGGCTGTATATGCACGTGTATGTGTGCGTGTGTATGTGTGTGTGTGTGTGTGTGTGTGTGTGTGTGTGTGTGTGTT
>CAIGQW010000302.1:430400-454750 GCA_903798125.1 Danio choprae | reverse complement strand
TATATATATATATATATATATATATATATTAAGCAGGGGCCTCACGGTGGTGCAGTGGGTAGCACGATCGCCTCACAGCAAGAGGGTCACTGGTTCGAGCCTCGGCTGGGTCAGTTGGCATTTCTGTGTGGAGTTTGCATGTTCTCCCCGTGTTGGCGTGGGTTTCCTCAGGGTGCTCCGGTTTCCCCCACAAGTCCAGAGACATGAGGTATAGGTGAATTGGGTAAGCTAAATTGTCCGTAGTGTATGTGTGTGAATGAGTGTGTGTGTGGATGTTTCCCAGTGATGGGTTGCAGCTGGAAGGGCATCCGCTGCGTAAAACATATGCTGGATAAGTTGGCGGTTCATTCTGCTGTGCTTCTGCCGCCCAGATTAATAAAGGGACTAAGCCGAAATGAAAATGAATGAATGAATATATTAACTTGTTTCTGCAAGCATTTTAACCTTTTTATTTGGGGGTCTTTTTTATAAAATGGACATATCACGAGCCCTCAAAACCATTGTTTCCTTGTTTTCATGTAAATCCTGTGAGTGTAATATCTTGGTGAAAAAACGGGCCAATTGAAAAAAAACACTGACTGACATATCGCATGGTCTCATTAATATACAATTATTTAGAAAACAGGACAGGTTTATGAGCAAAGGAGTCATTCTGTAAAGCAGGAAGCCAATCATGACCACAAAGCTGTTCACAGCACATCAGAACGCAAAATGGTGTATATGCGGATTATAATGTTATTCAGAACCAGAGCCATAAATCTGTTCAAATGAATTTTTTGTTAGTTTAATGTGGATTTTTTTTAAATTTGCCATGTATATTTGTAATGAGGCAACAGACACGTGTAGACTGCTGAGTATGTTTAATGCATGTTTAAGAATCGTGTCATATCACTCATCTTTTACTGTCATTTTTCTGGAGTGAAAGATCAGCAGTACAGTTTATTAACCACCAGCTGTTTATGCAGAGGTTAATATTGGTTAATATTAATTCCTAGCTATGTTTTCATATGCATTAAATGTTCAAAATACATCTCTGTCTGCCCCTTTTTGTTGAGTATTATTATAATTTAGCCTACATTTTTCCTACATATTTTATCCACAAGGCACATCAGGAGCCAAATATGTTACTGTGTGTGTGGGTGTGTGTGTACGTGTGTGTTTAAGCTTCAGGCACTGACATGAGCTTTATGTAGATATCAGAGAACAATTTAACATATAAAAATGCATTATATGGCAACTTACAAACTATGCACAATGGTAAATATATTATTGAAATATAGCTTTATTAATTGATGATCTAATCCTGCTATGCTACATTTTGCGAAAATAAACAAAAGCTGTTATAGATCATTCATTCATTCATTCATTCATGGCATTAGTGTTCATTGCAACTGGAAACTGCAGTGAATAGTTTGTATGGGTACAATTTCACATGCAAAAGAACATTTTAAAGTCTCAAGCACTTTTTATGACTGACAAAATTGTGATTGCACCCCTGAAATATAGTTCCAGATTTTATTAGGATGATGCGCATTGCTAAGCATGCACCAAATCTGAAGTAGCAAGGAAATCAACCTCACAGCCAGATCAGTCCAGGCAAAGGTTTTCCCTACATCAACATAAAGATGTGAAAGCTTAAACCCATAGAAGGAGGACAGACGCCATAGAGTTGTAGTGTTGGCAAGGGCTCTTAAGGATGGACAGCAAGAGTTACCAACAGAGAGATCTCAGCGTGCATTTGAGTGGAAAATTTCCAAAGTATGGCTCACTTGTATTGGTCATGAGATACAAGCAGCTTCACTAGAAAATGCAATGTGGCCTAGACACTGAACAGCTAAAAAAAAAGGCGGCAGAAGACCAGAAAGCAAAGAGTTAAATACAACTGAATGGTTAACCATTAATAAATGCACATTTTTCGAACGTAAAAAGGCAACCTTGCAACACTCTAGGAATAATAAGCCACATACACATCCATAAAGACATTGTTTAATATATAAATGAATCTCTTATAAAAGTTTGTGTTACAGGAAGATGATTCACTTGCACTTCCACAGTGTCTTTTCAGATACTGAGGTGTAAGTAATGATAATTAGTGATGCTTTAAGGCTTATGGTTACAATTACGATCTAATATAAAAAACCACACACACACTAACACTGAGAAAGAAGCATACTGGGAATGTCTTCTCCTCTAGGCTTCCGTGCACTTGCAGAAATATCCGTTTGTTCTCTAGCAGCTTCCTCTCTTTCTCCGTGCACACATTAAATGCACAAGTGTCTGTAATAATAGTTATTTCGTACTGCAGCTATATAAAGCACGCTGCTTTTAAACTGCATACCTACTAAAGTAACATGCTGGTCTCATCAAGCTGTGGAAAATCTACTCTGCCTTCAAATAAATTGTTTGATTGGATGTTTCTAAGAAAAAGTAAACTACCGCAGCCACAAAAACCTACCTTCTACTTTTCTATATTAAAGTAAAGGTATGCCTGCACCACATTTATTTTTGGCCAGCCAACACCACTACCTTGTACCAAACCAACTTGCAAAGAAATATGAATTGCAACAAACTTTGATTTGAAGAAAAAAAGAAAAATTGTATAAATTATAATGAGGAAAATAACTACACTCAATCCCATGAAGCACAGCAAATCACAAGGCGGGAATTACTACAGTGGTTCGAGCTAAAATGACTTTAAAAAAATGTTATTAGCATGATGTGTGTAACACTGTACTAATTTCAGTCAAACCACCTTCTGGAAATAAGCACAGTTAGATTAGCTAAATATGTGGGAGAGCGTTGCTATTATTTGATTATATTGTGTATAATAAGTACAATAAGTAGCAGTTCAGTATTAATGTTAAATCAAAATTAAATTGAAAGAATATATCAAAGTGAAATGGTGTGTTAACAACATTTTGCTATTGTAACGGCGTGGTGGCGGATGGTGACAGAACGAGACGGAGAAGGAGAAACATTACAAAACGGATTTATTAAACACTTACGGGGAACAGATACTGGATGCGGGAAGACAGGACGAGACAACCACACGAACCAAAATACCGGACAACAATGGACACAGACGAAAGGGTATATATGGATGAAGGAATGATTAAGCTAAAGAGACACGGGATGAACACAGGTGGAACAGATTAACATTGACAGTGGCGGGAGGAAGACAAAGAAGGCACGTGACAACAACAAACAATGACGCGGACGAACACTGACAGCTATGGTTACACTAAATTAGTTACAAAACAACTGTATTAGATGATAAAACATAAAATGATAAAGCATAATCTTAAATGTACACAACTTAAATGTAAGAGAGAAAGAGAGATACAGACAGAGCAGGACCCCAAGAAAGAGCTAGATCAATAGCCAGAGAGAAAGGCAGCCTGAGCAATAGCTACAATATACTATACTTTTGTCTCTTCTTTGACCATGTGACCAAGGACCAAATCTGAAACATTCAAACTGACCAATTGGCAGTTTAGAGCGTAGCTACAACCCCCAAAATAGGCAAGCAGGCTCTGACCTTAGTAGCATTTCTGCCTTCTGGAATTTGTATGGTCCTTTTCGGTAAACAAATGTATGTGATCATTTTCATCTTTTCAAAATTACACAATCAATAAAAAGCTATTTACACTAGGCAATACAGAAACATAGTTTGAGAGCAAATGGGGACCAACTCAATTGTTGTTTACAGTCCATATTTGGAGTGGGCAGAGAGTGGGCAAAAACCTCTTTGCTTGCAGCTCCTCTGATTGGTGGGAATTTCTGTACAGCACCATGAGTAATGTAGTTTTTCTGCACAATTCTGCAATTAAACATTACGATTTAAAAAAATATGTTGACTTAATGCTAAGAGATGGGTTCCACAAATGCATGCACAATCAATTAACAGCCTCCGAGATCAAAACAGGTCTGTCTTTAAAGCTTTACCAGTTATTGTTATAAATCAATTTCCCTGTGGAGAAAATGGATGAGTTTTTACTTTTGATTCCCGACTGTTTGGTTCTGTTGGTGTTTGTGTCTTAACCAGGGAGTTGATAAATGGTTTGTGGACTGCACAAATTCACATTTTATCAGTGTGCAGCTTAGAATCAATCACAAATTCACATCAATTACTTTTACCTTGAGAGGCTTTTATATTGTAAGATCGACCAGCTTGATCCAATAAGATCTTCCACACAGTTCTTCAAGCTAGACGCCCCACACAATCTATAGCCACCCCTCCATGAGGAACAAATATCTTCATAGTGGTGTGAAATCAAAATGGAATGTTAGCAGTAATCTGTGTTAAATGTTAGAAATTAATTTGATGAACTCTGTGGCTTGCCTTGGATATTCAGCGCGTGGAATATTTAACATGGTAATTAATGCCTTCTGATGCTTCTCTATCTCCCCTCGGAGCAATGGTAAAGAGCGTCTGATGGAGTAACAATCCTATTCCTTCCTATCTGCAATTCCTTCATGCTATTCAGCTTTTTGACATGCTTTCCTTGCTACGCATATGAGAAAGTGTGGAGAATGTTTTATTAGATTTGATACTAAATGAATCTTGAAGCATATAAACAGATGATGCCCTAAACCTGACCGCTGACCACCTGCTTGCATATTGCACACTAATTAAGAGCTGACTAATATCACCTAGTTGAATCTGATTGGCTGGTGCTATGCAGTGTCTGGAAGGTGGAGAGTTATAATGATTGTAGATTTGCGTTGTAATAATTTAAAGTGTAGAATTGATGGGATGGATGGAACAATTCAATACAAATAGCAAATGAAAAAGCTCAGAACAAAATAAAAAATTTTATTTTGTAATTGTGCATGAACATGAACATGCAGAATTTAATTAGTTTCAGTGCAAATGTATGCAAACACAAGTGTTAGATCTGTATTTTGCATATGGATACCTATCTAATGTTTGAATGCGATCCTGTCGGAAATTCAAATCCCACATTCTACACATTTTTATGCTGTGCAGTTGTTGGTCTAGTCTGGTAAACAACTAAACTCTTAAAGAAAGAACTTCAAAAAATGAGATTTCATGGCAATGCCGTAGAAGATATTTTGAGATTTTCAAATAAAGATCATTTGTTTTCTAGGTGTAAAAACATGCATTTAACTGCATTCATTTATAATATTGTAATGTCTTGTAAGGTTTTGTAAAGTTACAAAAAAATTACACTGAAAACAATAATCATTTATAAGCACTTTATTCTGTTTTTGAAGCTTTCTATTATACACATGATTTTGATAAATGCATTCAAGGCTAGGAATGACTAGCTTAACCATGATTATTTATTTATGATTATAACTTAATGTTAGATAAATAATAGACTGACTGTTGTCATGTTCTTTTGTTTAGAAACATAATTTAAAGTATCAAACAATCTTTACACTGTAAAACATGAAAGCTCCATTTGTCACAGTTCCATCTGTGCCATCAGGTCCCAACACATCCCCCAGCCAGCTAACAATAACCAGAGTTTTAATGACCAGATCAACCTATTAAGCCCTTCACATTTATTCAGTCAGCATCTGGTCTTCCCCGACTACTTACCTGCTTATCTGTTTTCCTATCCAGTCTGTCTGCTTCCAGCCATCTAGATCTCCAAATGAAAGTGACTTTCATAGGTTTTCTTAATTTAGGATTGTAGGTCTATGGGTATGATAAGCCTGAGGGCTTAGATAATCTTTAATCAAAAAAGCAGTTTGAATCGCTCAATGATTATCCACTTGCCACACAGAAACTTCATCCACCGCTAACAATCACAGCCCTTTAACATCAGAACTCATGCAGGTAAATTCTTATCACCTCTTCTCTGGAAAAGGATTCTGAAGACTATTGAATGGATTATATCTGTATTGTGGTAATGGCGGACACACCAGCCAATTCATCTGCCATTACCAATGGTGAGTTCCATCCAATTGCTACTAAACATCTCACATCTAAACCTCACTTCCGTTCAGTTAACAACTACTTCCTGCTCCATTTCAGATAAAGCCTTTATTTACTTGGCCTCGTTGAGAAACTTCATCATATTAGCCACTATGCAAAAACTTAACTTTCAACAATGCAAGTGCTCCCACATCCTCCAGATTGACACAATTCAATGTGCTTGGATATGGATAATAAGATGCCTACACAAAGAGGACATATTGTGGTTGCATTCTAGTCCAATTTTTACGTCCTTTACTCGCTAACTTCCCTCCATCTCATTCCCTTGGATGAACATAATTGATTACATTACACAAGTGACGTCACACTCACAATCACATTGCATTATGGGACATATAGGTGCTGGAGTGGACATATAAAGCCGACTCGCTCCCTTGGTCAAAATGTCCATGTCCATGTAAGCTTCTCTCATTCACTTGATAAAGTGGAAAACCACTGGATAATGTGGAAAATAATAATTATTTTGTGTAATATGCTACTAATAATAAATGATGTGCTTATTTTGTATGCTTTATGCTTCGCCGATTTACCATAGGCCTTTTTTGATAGTTATAAAGTACTGTGCCTAAAAAGAAACTAACTCAGAGCAGAAAAACAGGATGCTGCGGTTTGGCTATGTGTGTATTTGTGTTTCAACTTCACCTTTTAGATATACTGTTGCTGGGTGAAATGCACCAGACTGCCTTCTAAGGAAATACTGCCTTCTAAGGAAAGTAAAATGTACCAGACTGTCTCCAACGCAAAGTGGAAGTACCAGAGGAGGAGCCAGGGGACAATCAAGAATATATATGTTGATGTGAATAATTTTAAGGCATTCTGGACTGCCCAGATGTCACTTTGACTTGGTAGTGCTGGAATCCTGAGCTCAAAAAGCTCCTTTGAATTTGCTATTAAAACATTACGTTAAAACTCATTTGTGGTAAATTGGTCTCATTTATGCAAAATCAAGAACTGGGGGGGAAGTTAAGGAGGAGAGGAGACTGACTTCCAACAATTACCACTGAGATCATATATTGATGCAGTCTAAGACATAAACACACATAATCCCAATCAGTTTATTTAGGATGCAGGTAAACACTAAAATGATTTTGGTCTGATTAAAACAAAAAGTGTCATGACTAGTGAAACAAATCCGAAACAAATTTTGCCAGCTTTTCAGTTTCAGTAAAGTTGTTTTTGGACTAATGAGGAAGTTTTGAGTTCTGAAACCTACAGCCAATAGTTACATTTCCATCCAAAACTGGAATATTGCATATACTGGAATATTGCAAATTAAGCACTGTTTCCATCCAATGAGACAAAAAGAACAAAATCATCACTTCCTGAAAACTAGATAGACTTTGGCTAAAGAATTTTAGAATGATCAAAACAATATTTCAGACGTTGTGCAATGTGGTCATTCCACTAGTTTGTCCATTAATGATATCCCATCCATCGCACCCATTTTTGTCTCCATTTTTATCACTTGACTTCACATGACTTTGTTGATGCGCATGCTGGAATTTATTTTGTAAATTTGTTTTCATCATCTTTTATGGACATTTTTTCTTAGCGAAAAAACAGTTTATCCTACTTAGTTATGCGCATGTGTGTAATATGTTTCTGTGCATGTTGGCATTTCCATTAAACATTTTGTATGCAGTATTTTAAAATGTGCATAAACATAGGTGGATGGAAACATAGCTAATGACCTCTTACAGTATATGTCAAAGAAGAACATGATTTCCAATATAAAGTGTGCATTTCCAAAAGAAAAAACAAAAAGTTCGTAATTGGACAGCACTTGGGCAGAATATGCTGTATGTTAAGACTTCAGAACAATACTCAAAAGTCTGTTTATTATCCTAAAATCTCTGACAGGATTCTGTGTTTCTGCAGATGATTTCACTTGAGTTGATTTAAAGAGCTCCAACTGACATGGTAAGTGACTGCCAAAAGGAAAGCGAACTATAGGGTAATGAAAATACCAAGACTGTGATTTTATTCTAGTTAATCGTCCATGAGCGCAAAGAAACAAGGAACTCGCATTAATCTTTAATTCTCTGGCATTGGCCATGAGCACCAGCAAGACGCATACGTCAAGAGAACAGTGTTGCACATGAATAATGCATCAAGAGAGTACATTAATTTCATGCAGGTCCTGGTGTCTGTTTCCAGCTGCACTGAGTGACAATTAAAGGGTTTTTCTGACTCAATGTAATATTTATGCGGTCACGTTGGTGGCCTTTTCGATGTAGAAAACGCTTGTATGAGGTGATTATCTTTCAGGTGGGCACTCGCACATTTGTTATCTCTCGTCTCTTCATTACGATAACACATCCTGCCATCCGTAAACCGGACTCGGGAGTGCCTAACGACATAGAACAATAACAATTTAATGAAACAAGTTTTATTAATTTTATTTCCTAAAAATTAATGCGTCCTGTCATCTGAGCTGCACCAGGGAATGCATTACGATATGGAACGATAGCAGTTTAATTCACTCTGTTTCATTTGTTTTCTTTTTCTGAAGACATTTAATAACACACAAGCTGTGGGGCGTGAGCAGCTAATATAAAGTTTCGAATCTGCACCCAAATGAAGATGTATAGATTTAGATACAGACATTTTCTGCACATGTTGCTGGGAAGCAGAAGGCGAAGCTGTCAGATGTGATTCACTTTCATATCAGAATCTGGAGAGGCAGTGCGAGTCTGTCATGCCTCTCAGCCGCACTGATGTTTGATGATGATGATGTTTCTATATGTGAGACTCTTGATGCAGTCCAGCCCTCTGCTGCAGTTTGGATTTCATCCTGTTACAACAGATGTGCAGCCAGTCAGCAGCTCTCATTATACACATACGCATGAGGCTGCGCACGTTTGACGGACTACAAGGATCGAGGGTGTCCTTAACGAAGTACAATGAACCTGTTTCACCTCTCACTCGTGTCATCGTCATTGTGTCCTTGCTGCATGTGGCCTTCTGGTCTTTAGCCTTCTGTCATCCTCGTTCTCTCAATTGTATACGGCGAGTAAATGCATCTCATTGCCAGATTTTGTTTTTCAAGGCTTCTCTCCACCTCAGCGATGGGCCACACACCTCCCTAAGGCTGTTATGATGCCCAGCAAACTGCCACACACACACACACACGAGGAGGATTACAAACACTATCCTATCCAGTGAACACGCAGCTTAACCCATGGTGTGACTGTGCTGCAAATTTAACAAAAGGAGTTTACGAAGCTTAATATGGGTTACAGGCATTAATAGAGAGGATTAAAGGGATGTTTCACAAAAAACGATTTATTCGCCCTCATGCTAGAGTATGACATGACACGTTGTCAGTTTGAATGTGTGGAGGGGTGAGCTGAGATTCCAAGGAACATTTAGCAAATAAAGACTTAAAATTGGTAGATTATAATTAGTAAAGACATACTAAACTCCAACAATGTTGGGTGGTTGTAATGCAACATTGAGTTAGACAGTGCAATTTATTATTATTATTATATATATATATATTTTTTTAATTAACTAAACATTGGGTTTGTCCATATGTGTTTCAACGTTGGATTACGACAACCCAGCATTTTTGTAGTGTAGTTTTGGATTGTATCTTACATCAGGCTATTGTATGGCTTGTAAGGTCTCAGAATATACAGTAGTGCAACAGAGTCATTTTTACCATTTTTTCATTTTTCCATAGAGAAAAGAATTTGTAACAATAACAGAAAACCCTTCAAAGACAGACCTGTTTATTAGTGAGTCTTTTGTTGAACACATCTGTTTTTTTAAATAATATTTTTTAAATAATTATGTTAAATAACTCTGACACGAACTCTCTGATTCTATCAATCAGAGAGTTGCAGCGAACAAAAAGCACCAAAACAGATCTTTAGCTCAGCCTACACTTATGAAGCACAATGAATAACATTTGTGAAAATAAAATGTTAAAATATGGATCAATTTAAATTTCATTGACAGTGTAAATTATATATTTGTGTAAAACTGAAACATACTTTTTCTGACCTGTACTTATTATTATATACAAAAATCCTACTAAACCTTGTTATATTTAAGACTTCTTGCTGACAAATGAGTAAATCCTAAAGGATATTGCCAGTTTAAACATTTCTGAATGAGCTTCCAGTACAGAGTACAAAATGTACATAGTGCAACAAAGTACAAAGTAAAAGCATAGTGCAACATAGTGCAGATATATAGAGGAAAAAAAGGAACATGAATAAATAACAATAGCATTAAAAAATATTTTCCTGTATATGGAGTTTATTGTGCATATGTGTAATAAAGTGGTTCAGGTGGGAAATGGCCTGAGGGGAAAAGTGTCCTTGTGTCTGGCTGTTTTTGTGCACAGTGCTCTGTAGCGCCGGCCAGAGGGTAACAGTTCAAAGAGACAGTGGCCTGGGTGTGAGGGGTCCAGAATAATTTTCTGAGCCCTTTTCCTAACTGTGGAAATTTAGAGATCTTTGAGGGTGGGCAGTAAGGCTGAATCTAGGCGAGTCTAGGCGAACCAAACCAAACAGTTATAGAGGAGCACAGGACAGACTCAATGATAGCTTCAAGAGTTCACACTTAGATATTGCTTGATAATAATAGCAGGTTTGGCATGCTGTCCCGGGAGAGAACCCTGAGCTCGGAGATAATTGAGCCCAGGGCTCCCGCCTGGTAAATAAGCATATAAGGGGGTACGAGATCAGATAGTTCTCGAGAGCTCCCCCTGGTAGATAAGCATATAAGGGGTACGAGATCAGATAGTTCTCTAGAGCTCCCCTTGGTAAAGGAGGAAAAGGAGGAGATGGGGTGGATGGGGGGTTTCTTCGAAAACGAAGATGAGAGAGTAGTTTTTTTTGACAGGCTACTTATAGGGAGTTTGTATTAATCTGATTGGCTTACTAGTGATTACTGATGGGAGACCGGCTGCGATCAATCATATCACGTGCTCCTCTCGAAATTAGTTTGTGAAACTTCACATAGTAAAACTGTTTTAGCAGCTCCTGTGGATGTAAGCTCCTATGTAATCTTTAAATCTCTTTTAATATGTCAAATGATTTTTGTTCTAAATACATCTAACAATAATTTTCTGATAAATAAAAGAAATTGTAGTTGGTGTCTCCCGTAACCTATAGTAAAAAAAAAATAGATAAATAAAAAAAACTAAATACTGAGAAAATTGTATTTAAATATAGCAACACAATGATAATAAAAATTATAAATTTACAGTAGGAAATTTACAAAATATCTTCATGGAACTTGATCTTTACTTAATATTCTAATGATTTCTGGCATAAAAGAAAAATCTATAATTTGACCCATGCAATGCATTTTTGATTATTGCTAAACATATACCCGTGCAACATAAGTCTGGTTTTGTGGTCCAGGGTGACAATTAAACATTGCCCACATAAAAATAGCTCTATTGCCTTTTCATGTTATTTAGCAGTACATTTACACTATTTTTAAGCATCAAACTCCTGTTCTGTTGTTCAGCACCACTGAATCTGACCTGTTGTGATGCTCTATGATTATGCGCTTATTAAAAGCAATATACACGCTTCAGTAGTTTTAGGAAAGCCACTATTTCAATATTAGATAATGAACAATATTAGTCGAAAGTGAAATGCCAACAGCATACAGAAAATCACCTTAAGTTCGCAATTTTCTACAATATCAGAAAGCTTCAGACCTTCTGTCACTGGCACTGCCCTCCAGTCTCTCTCACCTTCAGCTCCTGATGGGCAGATGGTTGGGGTGATTGGAGTGAACCATCTTTTGTTCCCTCTTTCTGCCTTCACTGCAAATTCATTAATAGATTGTGGAGGTGAGCTTTATTGAAATGCGATCTTCTGTACCTGAGACATTCATGCTGAATGTTACCAGAGTAAAGGCATGCCTGCAGAACAGGTCTGTGGCTTTGATGTCAGCACATAAGCTGAGTAAGGAAAGAGTAAAAATAGTAGGGCAGCTCGGTAGCTGTGCTTTCAGGGGCACACAGGCTCATATTCAGGATTTATGAGAGGCTGAGCCAAGAGTATAAATCCTTATGTAAACATATAGCTCAGGTCAGACTGCTTTATCGATCCCACAAAAGGTTCCAGTTCCTAGATTCAGCCTTCCTCATTTCACTGTGATGATATTGACGCGTTCTGGTTCTGCTTGTGTAGAGGTGTAGTTTCAGAGTGACCCAGTTGTGTCTGAGTTGAGCTTAGGTTGTGGTAAACTCTGAGTGCTTTTATGTGTATGTTCTTAACTGTGCTTAATAAGCTAACAATGCATGTGGTCATGTAAAAGCCTTAACTTAATTTCCTTTCTCATATTAAGGGGATAGGGCCTCACGGTGGCGTAGTGGATAGCACGTTCGCCTCACAGCAAGAAGGTCGCTGGTTCAAGCCTCGGCTGGCTCAGTTGGCGTTTCTGTGTGAAGTTTGCATGTTCTCCCCGTGTTGGCGTGTTTCCTCCGGGTGCTCCGGTTTCCCCCACAAGTCCAAAGACATGCGCTATAGGTGAATTGGGTAAGCTAAATTGTCCGTAGTGTATGAGTGTGAATGGGTGTGCATGGATGTTTCCCAGAGATGGGTTGCAGCTGGAAGGGCATCCGCTGCTAAAAACATATGCTGGATAACTTGGTGGTTCATTCCGCTGTGGCGACCCCAGATTAATAAAGGG
Source organism: Danio choprae (assembly GCA_903798125.1). NCBI lineage: Eukaryota > Metazoa > Chordata > Actinopteri > Cypriniformes > Danionidae > Danio > Danio choprae. The sequence goes on along the minus strand of CAIGQW010000302.1, from coordinate 442,119 downwards.
ACTAAGCCGAAATGAAAATGAATGAATGAATGAATATTAAGGGGATAGTTCAACCAAAAAATAATAATTCTGTCATAATGCCCCCACACGTTATTTGTTTCAAACTTTTATGAGTTTCCTCCTTCTGTTACACAAAAAATGAGATTTTTTTGAAGAAAGCTGGAACCCTGGAACTATTGACTGCCATAGTAGTTGTCATTCCTACTAAGGGAGTCAATAGTTAAATGTTTTTAGGGGTTTTTTTTGTTTGCTTGTTTGTGTTCTTCAGAATATCTTCTTTTGTGTTCAACAGAAGCAAGAACTTCATAAAGGTTTGACATCACTTAAGGGGGAATAAATTGTGAGTAAATGTTCATTTCAGTTTGGGCAATCTATCTATTTTAAGCCGTAAACACCTTAAGCTTAAACCAATAGCTACATTTTTGTTAAATAAAAATAAATGAATAAACCAAAGTTAATATTTGAGCAAGTAGAGTTTTGAAAATTACATAAATATTGGAAATTGTAAAAGTTGCTGCTTAAGTTTTTATAATAGCAGTTTGCATATACTCCAGAATGTTATGAAGAGTGATCAGATGAATTGCATAGTCCTTTTTTGTCATGAAAATTAACTTAATCCTGAAAAAAAAAACGTTCCACTGCTTTTCATTGCTGTCATTAAAGGACCTGCTGAGATCATTTCAGTAATGGTCTTGTTACTCAGGTGAGAATGTTGACGAGCACAAGGCTGAAGATCATCATGTCAGGCTGATTGGGTTAGAATGGCAGACTTGACATGTTAAAAGGAGGGTGATGCTTGAAATCATTGTTCTTCCATTGTTAACCATGGTGACCTGCAAAGAAACGTGTGCATCATTGAGTTGCATAAAAATGGCTTCACAGGCAAGGATATTGTGGCTACTAAGATTGAACCTAAATCAACAATTTATAGGATCATCAAGAATTTAAAGAAAAGAGGTTCAATTCTTGTTAAGAAGGCTTCAGGGCGTCCAAGAAAGTCCAGCAAGCGCCAGGATAGTCTCCTAAAGAGGATTCAGCTGCGGGATCGGAGTGCCACCAGTGCAGAGCTTGCTCAGGAATGGCAGGAGGCAGGTGTGAGCGCATCTGCACGCACAGTGAGGTGAAGACTTTTGGAAGATGGCCTGGTGTCAAGAAGGGCAGCAAAGAAGCCACTTCTCTCACAAAAAACATCAGGGACGGATTGATCTTCTGAAAAAAGTATGGCGAATGGACTGCTGAGGACTGGGGCAAAGTCATAATTTCCGATGAAGCCCCTTTTCGATTGTTTGGGGGCATCTGGTAAAAGGCTTGTCCATAGAAGAAAAGGTGAGCGCTACCATCAGTCCTGTGTCATGCCAAAAGTAAAGCATCCTGAGACCATTCATGTGTGTGGTTGCTTCTCTTCCAATGGAGTGGGCTCACTCACAATTCTGCCCAAAAACACAGCCATGAATAAAGAATGGTACCAAAACACCCTCCAACAGCAACTTCTTCCAACAATCCAACAACAGTTTGGTGAAGAACAATGCATTTTCCAGCACGATGGAGCAGCGTGCCATAAGGCAAAAGTGATATCTAAGTGGCTCGGGGACCAAAATGTTGAAATTTTGGGTCCATGGCCTGGAAACTCCCCAGATCGTAATCACATTGAGAACTTGTGGTCAATCCTCAAGAGGCGGGTGAGGAAACAAAAATATAATAATTCTGACAAACTCCAAGAAGTGATTATGAAAGAATGGGTTGCTATCATTCAGGATTTGGCCCAGAAGTTGATTGAGAGCATGCCCAGTTGAATTGCAGAGGTCCTGAAAAAGAAGGGCCAACACTGCAAATACTGACTCTTTGCATAAATGTCATGTAATTGTGGATAAAAGCCTTTGAAATGTATGAAGTGCTTGTAATTATATTTCAGTACATCACAGAAACAACTGAAACAAAGCTCTAAAAGCAGTTTAGCAGCAAACTTTGTCAAAACTAATATTTGTGTCATTCTCAACTTTTGGTCATGACTGTACATAACTAACCAGTGTTTAAAACTCTGTCCTTACCTTTGTAATAATGTTTTCTAAATTGAACGGTACAGGCTGGCCGCTGATTGTCAATGCATTATTAAAAGAGTAGTTCACCCCAAAAATTCAGGGTCAGTAAATGATGCCAGGATTTCCATTTTCCATCCTCTTAATTACATATGCATCCATACAGAAGGAGTCTCAATTATATCACATGCAAGGAGGTGCAGGGGGTGGATCCTTTATGGACTTATCACAGCAGCTGAAATAAATGGTGCATTGTAAAAGAAAATGAGTACTAAGGACCTATAATGAGCTTTTTTTTTGTTAAAAGAGCAATTTCCCTATATGAAATTAGAATTTTATAACAATTAGAGATTCTAGGACCCTGTAAAACATAATAGACCCAGCTATTTAGGCTAATAATATACAAAAGACAAGAGATTTGTGTAATCAGGATGTTAAAATAAACAAAACAAATTTCAAAATCACCTACAACTAGGCAAATCCCAGCTGGGTCTGTCATGTTTTTGTGCCCCCTTGAAACATTTCTGTTGTGATCCGTGCTATTTGCATGTGTTGTGAGAAAATGCAGTGTGAATTCTTAATTTGTTTGCATTGTGAGTAATTGCAACAGGTTTACTTAATGTGTTTGCATTGTTAGGGTTTGCAAGACGTGTGAGTTATCAGTGCACTGGTGAACGTATAACCATGATTCTGGTGGATGAGAAAGCTTAAACATCCATGAGGTTGTATGTAGCTGGAGCTGAATGCTGCTGATGGCTGAAGCTTAACGGCTGTCTGTCAGACTTCCAAGAGCTGTGATTCACATTGTAGGCCTCTGATCACCGCTGTTCAACTTTTTCAAACATGTCGAAACTGCATGAAATTTTTCTGGGAAGAGAATTTGAATAAAGTGTCTGAAAAACTACTGCAAGCTGGTCTCTTGGGTCTCTTAGTTTTAAAGCTCTGCGGCTCAGCTGCATGATAATTGTATATGTCTTAAGGACATGGACAGTCTTTCACAGCTATAGAAACCAGCACAAAACATTCTAGTCTGACAATCCGTTTCTATCGTTCTCTCTCTCTCTTTGACTTTCTTCCAGCCCTCAGTCCTCCTCCACATATTCTATATCTTCCATTATATTTGTTCCCTGAATCTTCCTGTTCTTTTTGTACAAAATTCTCAGAAAGGCTGTTTCTTGGTATGCATCCTTATGCAATCTTGCATCATTCACTTTTTTATTTGCATTGATGGCTCCATGAAGAAACTTTAACCTTTGGAAACTTTTCATTCCACAAAAGGTTTGTGGAAAATGGTTCTTTGGTATGTTTAAATATTCTTTGAACTTCAGCTGCATTCTAAGGGTTCCCTCAAAAATATTGAGCAGCACAAATATTTACAACAATGATAATACTAATAAAAGCTTCATGAGAAGTAAATCCGCTTATTAAAATGATTTATGAAGGATAATATGAAACTAAAGACTGAAGTAATGATGTTGTAAACTCTGATTTGCCTCACAACAGAAAATTACATTATTCAAATTAATTCTTTATATGATTTCTCTTATGAATATACCTGTAAATATTATTGTATAGGGCCTCACAGTGGCGCAGTGGGTAGCACGTTCGCCTCACAGCAAGAAGGTCGCTGATCGCTGGTTCGAGCCTCAGCTGGGTCAGTTGGCGTTTCTGTGTGGAGTTTGCATGTTCTCCCTGTGTTGGCGTGGGTTTCCTCCGGGTGCTCCGGTTTCCCCCACAAGTCCAAAGACATGCGGTATAGGTGAATTGGGTAAGCTAAATTGTCCGTAGTGTATGAGTGTGAATGAGTGTGTATGGATGTTTCCCAGAGATGGGTTGCAGCTGGAAGGGCATCCGCTGCGTAAAACATATGCTGGATAAGTTGGCGGTTCATTCCGCTGTGGCGACCCCAGATTAATAAAGGGACTAAGCCGAAATGAAAATGAATGAATGAATATTATTGTATAATTCATTTTATTGTTACCCCACATTATATTTTAATAAGGTGTTTTCTATAAATTGTATAATACGAAAACCGATATGGGGCCTCATGGTGGCGCAGTGGGTAGCACAATCGCCTCACCGCAAAAAGGTCGCTGGTTCGAGTCGTGGCTGGGTCAGTTGGCATTTCTGTGTGGAGTTTGCATGTTCTCCCCGTGTTGGCGTGGGTTTCCTCCGGGTGCTCCGGTTTCCCCCACACGTCCAAAGACATGCGGTACAGGTGAATTGGGTAAGCTAAATTGTCCGTAGTGTATGTGTGTGGATGTTTCCCAGTGATGGGTTGCAGCTGGAGGTGCATCCGCTGCGTAAAACATATGCTGGATAAGTTGGTGGTTCATTCCGCTGTGGCGACCGAAAACCGATATTTGTTTACTAACCTACTTTTTTGGCCCACTGGAATCTTAGACAAATAATATGTGAATCTGTTTAAATCAAATAATTAAATCTTGAAGATGACTGTTTGTGTGTTCATAGTTCAAGTATTCACTTTGTTTTGGGGAAACATGTCTCAACTTTTTTACATTTAGGGAACCAAATTCGGTTCATACTCTTCAGTTTTTCTGAATAACCCAGGACCAGTACAATAGATCTACTGGGTTGCAACCCAAATATAAATCATCTTGCTGTTTGACTTTGATCAAATTACATTTTGGGCATTTATACATGCTGTTTTTGCCATACATGACCTGCAGTCCACAGCAAGCTACAGCAGAGACATGAGATTCAGTGGTCAACAAATTCACCACATATCACCCAAACTCAATCAGCTCAATATGATTTTAATTGTATTTCACCTTGGTTTGCCCTCACTACTTTTACAGACCCCTAGACCTTGTTTACTAAGACTCTGCTTACATTTTCCATCCCTAGGTGCTTTTCCATCCCCAGGTACTTCAACCCCATATATGAGACTTGGCTTCCACACAGACTTCAGCCTGACAGCTTTTTGTTTGAAAATGCAGTCTCCACTGAGATGGTGTGCTGTTTCCCCAACAACAAGCTGTGGGTCTAAAAGACCTGCTGAACAGGAAGTGAAAAACTGAAGAAGGAGGATAAACAGATACTAACGGTGGAGATTGAGAGCTTACAGTAGAATGAAACACTATACTGCGACCAGCTGGAGTGCAAAACCAACACAATAATGTGAAATGGGAATCTTATCTGGCTACAAACAGATTTATAACCTTGTGGTGCAAGAAAACTTGTTAATGAGAGTGTTAATGAGATGACTCTGTTCCCGGGTATCCAACAGCGGTCTTACACCAACATCCTTCTCAGTTTTTAAACACCTAGTCTGACAGGATCAAGCCCAGATTGTTAAATAAAAACATCAACAAGCTCCGTGGGTTCTTCAGCGCATCACATTGAACGTTAGGTCAAAATCCAAACTCTGAAAGATGGCCTGGATCCACAAAACAGATGGTGTCTACACATGATGAAGATCTGTGAGAGGAAATACTGAGCTGTGATCTCAGATTTGGACCTTCTGTAGTGCCGTGTGAATGACATCCTGATCTACAAGTTCCACAGGTCGCAAAACTATACCCACCTGGATACAGCTGACTTTACCAATGTCTTTAATGCATTTCTCTGATCCTTTATACTCTATGTGCTTAAAAAATATGCCTCTCTTGAGGAGAATTTCAAGGGCTTAGCTTTAGGGCCTTTCTTATAGAGTTGTTACAAAAAAGTCATATTGGAAGTCAGAAACTCAGTTATAGGAACAGGTTTGGTACCCCAAAAACAAATTTCACCCTATTAATAGGAACTCTAAAGTGATATTAGTCAGCTGACAGAATTGAATTAAAATGATAGATTGCTGTTTAAAGCTCCATTCAGCCATTTTAATTTCAGTCAGCTTTGCCTTCAATTTGGGCAAGAAATTCAGCTTTGAAATAAATAAATAAAAATAAAAAAAACATTTGTTAACAAAAATATTATTTTGATTAAAATGTTTTAGTGTCACATGAGTTTGCATACCTCCTGTTTGCACATCTAAAAGAAATACAGGTAAGAGGTATAAAAACCTAATTTAACCTAGATAATATTAAAGAAGGTTTGAAGTTTGTGTTAGGAATCATATGTATATTCTTAAATTGCAAGAAATACATTGGGTTAAACTAAAGGTTAGAAAGGGCAATGCGGTGGCGCAGTGGGTAGTGCTCTTGCCTCACAACAAGAAGGTTGCTGGTTCGAGCCTCGGCTGGGTCAGTTGGCATGTCTGTGTGGAGTTTGCATGTTCTCCCCATGTTAGCGTGGGTGTCCTCCGTCCAAGACATGCGGTATAGGTGAAGTGAGTAAGCTAAATTGTCTGTAGTCTATGTGCGAATGAGAATCTATGAGTGTTTTCCAGTGATGGGTTGCAGCTGGAAGGGCATCCGTTGTGTAAAACATATGCTGGATAAGTTGGCGGTTCATTCCGCTGTGGGGACCCCGATTAATAAAGGAACTAAGCCGAAAAGAAAATGAATGAATGAATAAATGTTAGAAAATATTAAAAAGATAAAAGAATTCTGTCATCCTTTAGTCACTCGCATTTCTTTTTTACTGTTGAACATAAAACACTTGTTTAGACTTGTTGAATTAGTCAACTCTATTATAGTTATTAGAGTTTTCAGATGCATTTATCGATATTTTGGTATTATTTTCTATAAAAAAGTATTGGAATAAATTTCAGTTCATAATGGACTTGTTCAAGATCTGACAAAACAAAACGAGTCACGGTTTGTATCCCTTTCCTTGTTATTTCCTGCTTCGCGCAGTTAATTATTGCTATATACCTAATAGAGACACATCTCTGAAGTCCATTTAACATCTCTCTAATTATTGATTAAGTTTGGTTTCATATAAACTTCATGCAATTTTTCTACATGTTTCTTTTTACTATTCGAATCTTCCATGATTCCAAATTTAGGTGGGACAGAGATGCGTTGATAAGTACAGAGGCAAAATATTTCATAATTTAACTTAACACTTGAAACTAATAAAAAGTGACTATTTGTTAAACCACTCTTTGTAAAAAAATTTTATTCTTTTACATCAAAATTTGTCAAAGCAGAGATTGAGGTGCCATAATGCAATTCGGAAGTCTAAATAAATGAATAACACCACTGAATCTGGGGCTACGGGCAACTGTTAATATAAACAGATTAATTTTACACTGCAAAAATAAAGTTTATTTGAAGTAAATCGCTTTTTTAACATTATTAAAATCTTTACTGTTACTTCTGATTTATGTGCCCTTACTGAAGTCTTAAATCTCCATAGTCATGTGTTTTAAGATTTACTATATCACTATAAATCCTTTAAATAACAAATTAATAAACTCAACACGGAGAAAAAAAGCCCTATCCCTGACCTGCAATCAATCACTAAAAAACCCATAAAAGATTGCTACGCAATAATCTTCACAAAAACAAACTAGGGTTATAGTTTAATGCAGTAATCAGATATCTGCAATATAGGGTTATGTCTCACTCACACGAACATACAAAATCAAGAAAATTGCTGGTCTGCGCTGAAAATTGCAAGTTCCTAACGCATTTATGCTAAGAAATAAAGTTTTTTAGCTGATATCATTCAACATGCCTTTGTGCAACACTGACCTTCATGAGAGCTCAAGAAGTGCTTCATTAAATTGAATGCTCCTATATAACAGTGCAAGAATTTAGACGCAGCTCAATATTACGCTCCTGATATCCAGCAATCAGTGCTCCAGGACTGTTGATGGCTACTACAATGGGGATCAAGGGACCTGTGCTGGCTGGTCTTGAGACTGCAGTTAGATCAAAAATAAAAACACAGCTGTGGCCAACAAGAAAGGTATATGTCTTAATGTGTGCAGCCAACTGCTACAGATGATCGATTATTCTGTAGTGACTGGTGCGCCTTTCAGCGGTGAGACACAAAGTCTCATGGCGAGGATGCAGAACAACACCGATCCATCATTCCTTCTTTCTAACCTTAATTCATAAACAAGGCACTTTGAGCAAAACAAGCCTTTTGTTTTGTTCTGGATTGATAATGATTACTTATGGATGAAATGTGCATTGGCAAATGCAAGAAGTGTGACACGGGGCCGGATACGCTAACAGGGCACGGCGTAAGCACTGTTGGACGTTAATGAGCCCAATCTTGCCATAATTATGGAGTGCACTGTGATTGTGAGTGTGTGCCGTGGCAAGGCGGCGAGGAGGGGAGTGTGGTTTAGAAGACCCTTTAACTACAATAATGGCTCATAATTAAACTAACACGTCTGGGTGAAATATGCAGAGGCATGAATATTAACACCTGCTTTTAGACTGAACGGTATATTTGAATAGTCCGCCATCTGGTGTGCCTACAGCCCATTCACCCCAGAGTAATTAATGGCCGTGTTCATTCTTCATAAACAAGTTCGAGATTTAGTGACATCATCATCGTGATCATAATCTGTTTTATGGGTGTCTCGAAAACAATGCGGCACAACACACTCCAGTCCAGTCTCATTAACAATGCAGACAGGTGGCATTAGCTGTGGGATGAATCAATTAAAGGTTGTGTTGAACTTCTAATCAAATTGCAATTTGGACTAGTGTCTGTAGATATTAAAGAGGTCATGAACTGAAAAAATCAAATTTTGACAAATAAGATCTTGTTGTACTAGTAAAACGTCCTGTAAGTTTTACAACTCAAAACTTTGTTGTCACTCTAAATGTCAGTCTAAAACAGTTGTGATTGTGACTGTGTCTCTTTATTACGTAATACTGTGACACCTCCTCAGAGGAAGCTTAAATTACTTAAATGGTTCCCACTTAATATTAGAAAGCATATTCACTGCTGCATTTTTTTGTTCAACTATCATAGGTTACTTACTATCTTTTCATTGTCTAATTTTTAAAGGTGATGATACACAGCGCAGTGCTGCTGGGCAATATAGCAGGGCAATGTTCCTTTTCCTACTGAAATGGGCAACAAAGTATCTGTATCTGGATTTGGTTACTCTAATTAGCTGGCCTGTATCTCACCTTGTTCCCCATTTGACAGCATCATTTTACATCAACAGGCAACAATTTGTAATCTAGCCAGACTGCTTATTTCATATAGACATACTAAAAACATTTTTGTTAAACTCTTATAAGCCTCTTAATAATCTGGTGTTAAATCTAGCAAGTTTCATGATTTTAATTATTTGCACTTGCTTTTTGAATATTAAAATGCATTCATAATGCAATCATAGAACTGGCATGCAGAAAATGTTGAAAAATAAAACAAAAGTGGAATCCAGAAAAACAGAACACTGAGTGGAATTTGTTAAAAAAAAAATTATAAGACCCAATAAAACCCACACCTGCATAGGCCAACACACAGAAAGAGGATGTCTGCTAGGGATGGGGGGAAGAAAACATGTTTTTCAATATTTTAAATCAACTAAAAAGGATTCTGTGTATTTGACTTACTATATGAAATGATTTCTAGCTTCAAAGTGCCTGAAACACCACAGTGATGCTTGTTCACAAGAATAGTTAAATTGGCTAGAAAATTCAGTTGCAGAAAAATACATTCATTCATTCATTTTCATTTCGGCTTAGTCCCTTTATTAATCTGGGGTGGCCACAGCGGAATGAACCGCCAACTTATCCAGCATATGTTTTACGCAGGTGATGCCCTTCCAGCTGCAACCCAGCTGTAACATCCATACACACCCATTCACACTCTAGCTTTAGCTTAACCAATTCACCTATACCGCATGTCTTTGGACTTGTGGGGGAAACCGGAGCACCCGGAGGAAACCCACGCCAACACGGGGAGAACATGCAAACTCCACACAGAAACGCCAACTGACCCAGCCGAGGCTCGAACCAGTGACCTTCTTGGTGTGAGGCGAACGTGCTACCCACTGCGCCACCGTGAGGCCCCAGAAAAATACAATCTAAATTAAATAATAAATGTCTTTATAATGTTGTCTATTTATTAAATTGTTGTGTTTGTTTGTTTTATGGAGATCTTTGTTAATTGAGTAAACATTTTGTTTAAAATAACTATAAAAGTGGTTCATTGGTTCTCAGAGATTGCCCCAGTGACAAACCATACACTATTTAAAACAAAGAAAACTTTTAAACACATACACTAAAATATGCTCAGTTGTCGTAACCTGGGTCATGGAGTATACGGACAATCCCAACCACTGTCCACGTGAACCTTTACACAAGTATGTACTTCCACCTGAAACAGAACACTGAGAAGAAGCGGGGCTTTCTTTTGGCGCATCATTTCCTCATAGCAAATAAGAGGAGCAAGAATATTATGACTAAAGCCAGCATGAGCAGAGTGATTGAAGCGGGGTTTTTTTTAATGAATAAACTTGCACTAATTCATTGTTCACCTAAAGAAAAATTGTACCCAACTTTAGGTTTGTCCATATTTGACCCAACGCCGGGTTAGGACAAGGGCTGCACGATATTTGGAAAAGAAACGCATAGCAATATTTAGTTTTTTCTGCAATGTATATTGTGATATGAATACAATTTCACATGCTGAATTAAATAGCTCTATTTAAAAAGAATGTATTATTTTAGATCGATCAGTATGATTTTGTAGGAAAGTACCTCTGCATAAAAATATAATAAAACCACGAGCATAGATTAACACAATAGAACAAAGATATAAAAGAAATACGTAGTGTTTTATGATTTTCTGGTGAGTCTAATAGTTTTCACGTACAGAAATTGAATAATCAAATGTAAATTGTCTCTTTGCTATACATATATATATATATATATATATATATATATATATATATATATGTTGAATTTACAGACTTGCTAAAAGTGCTTACAAAAAAGTTACAGCTCCAAAGACACATCTAAATGATAAACTTTGACTCTGTTAAGGTTAAACATTGGAGCCTGCTCAACCGTAATACTAATTTGACATTGCAAATGTGACTATTGCCGTTGCAAAAGGGTGTATGCTTAAGCATGTGTATATTGCACAATGCGCATGACACAAATTGTTTTATAAGAATAATATGGCCATAGGGCGTCACGGTGGTGCAGTGGGTAGCACGATCGCCTCACAGCAAGAAGGTCGCTAGGTCGAGCCTCGGCTGGGTCAATTTGCATTTCTGTGTGGAGTTTGCATGTTCTCTCCGTGTTCGTGTGTATTTCCTCCAGGTGCTCCGGTTTCCCCCACAAGTCCAAAGACATGCTGTATGTGAATTGGTTAAGCTAAATTGTCCGTAGTGTATGTGTGTGAATGAATGTGTATAGATGTTTCCCAGTGATGGGTTTCAGCTGGAACGGCATCTGCTGCGTAATACATATGCTGGATAAATTGGCGGTTCAATCTGCTGTGGCGACCCCAGATTAATAGAGGGACTAAGACGAAAAGAAAATGAATGAATGAATGTATGGTCATACTGTAACAACTCGACGCTGGACATTATGAGACAGGTACACGGGACTTAACAAAAGACGGATTTATTGAACAAACACTCACAGGGTAAAGGCACTGGATTCAACAGGACATCGACGTTGACATAATATAATACCGGACAACGAAGGACACAGATGGAAGGGTATAAATACAAGAGGAGATGATTAAACAGATGAGACACAGGGATGAACACAGGTGGGATAAATTAACACTGACGATGGCGGGAAAAGGACAAAGGGAGCACATGATCACAACAAAAGCACATGGAC
>CAIGQW010000302.1:411963-430300 GCA_903798125.1 Danio choprae | reverse complement strand
CCCCCCCCCCCCCCCCCTTTTTGAAGAAAATGAGGGAGGGTGGAAGGGGAGGGTACCAGGGAGGAGTCTTAGGGAGGAACAGGAAGGGAGCTGGAGCAGGAGGACCCAGGACACAGCCAGAAGGATGGCCCCGGGCGGAGTCGAGGAAGGGAGGGACCATGGAGGAGGAGTGGCTGCTGACCCTAGGGGGCTGACCGAGGGAGACACCACTGATGGCGGTGGAGCCCAAGGAGGGGACGGAGAGCCGTAGGGCGAAGGTGACGCCGAGGTCCCTGAGGGCCGGGTGAAGCAGGTGGCTCACCCGAGCAAGGCGACGGCGGGGTTCGGGAAGCCCGCGGCTGAGCCAGAGCGACAGAGGACCAAGGCGTAACTGGAGGGAAGGAGGAGCTCAATGCAGCCAGTAGGACGGTGCGACGAGGTGCAGCCGAAGGAGTGGAGTCCAGAGGCAAAGGAAAGGTGACGACTGACCAAGGTGGAGCCGGAGGGACGAGGGAGTCTGGCGGAGCTGGTGGGCGGACGGCCCACGACAGAGACGAGGGAGGAGTGAGCCAACGCGGAGCCCTAGGATCAAAGGGCCGAGGTGGAGTCCGCAGCTCGGAGGTTGGAGGAGCTGACGCTGGGCGACACCCCCCAGAGGGTGACGCTGGCAGGCAGCACCCACAAGCGAGCTCCATTTCTGGAGCTTGAGGGCAAGCTGGGGGGCTGGCTGATTGCAGCAGTGCTGGAGCTGGCTGACTGGCTGCAGTTCTGGGGGACCGTGGGAAGCAACTCATGACTCTGGAGCTGGGGTTTTTCTCAGCAAGGATGATTAAAAGACTGTCTGGAAACAGTTGACTGGAAGGGTTATTGCTGTCTGGAAACAGCGGAAGGTTAAAACAGCCCCAGAAGTCGATGAGTAACCTCCAAGTGTCCCGCCGCTGTCCATCTGTAGAGGGGGGGTGGGCGGGACTCTCGCTGGTCTCGCGGATGTCCGCCAGGACTCCCCCTTTCGGCGGTGTTGCCGGCTCACACACCTGGTCAGACGGGGAATCGAGCTTCTCCATCTCTGCGCTACTCTGCTCTGTCGCTCTAGGTGGCGATGGCTCGTGCGCCGGGGGTGGCTCTCCGTCTGCAGTGGGCTCTGGCAAGCGCTCCCTGCAGATGGATGATGATGCTTGGCTGGTCACTGGGTCGGGAGTGACACTGACGAGGTCTTCCTTCATGAAGGCGGTGAATGGCGATCTTTTTTTCGCCAGTGTCCACTCCACATATGCGACGGTGTTGCCCCGAGGACCATCTTCGGACAATCGTGCTCTGCCAGAGATGATAGGCGTCCAGAGCACGTCGCCCGGATAGCTGTTAACAGTCGCTAAACTATGGTCCTCAGGGCTGCTCTCCCCCTGCTCCAGCAGGAGGTGAAGAAACATGGGATGGTAGATGGGGTCCATGGAAACACGAGGGTGAAAAAATAAAACACTGAGGGGCAAAAAGACTATATAAAGAAAAATCAGGGGAAAACTCACCGCTACTTTGGGTCCGGTACTCTGTAACAACTCGACGCTGGACATGATGAGACAGGTACACGGGATTTAACAAAAGACTGACTTATTGAACAAACACTCACAAGGTAAAGGCACTGGATACGACAGGACATGCAGACGGGACATCGACGTTGACACAATACAATACTGGACAACAAAGGACACAGACGGAAGGGTATAAATACAAGAGGAGATGATTAAACAGATGAGACACAGGGATGAACACAGGTGGGATAAATTAACACTGACGATGGTGGGAAAAGGACAAAGGGAGCACATGATCACAACAAAAGCACATGGACACAACAGAACACTGACACGTACTTTGCACTACTCATTTTGTCTACTGTACAGTGTTAACGCAAAAAAACAACAACAACAACAACAAATTACTAAAGACGGCAAAAACAATAGAGGCGCATTAAGAAGTCCATGTGATTAGGGGATTAAATGATATCGGCGACCCTATTTTAAAATAACACATTATTATCGCTCTTAACTTTTGAACAAAAATCTGCTCACGCTAGACAATGATCAACCTTCCTAGTATGTTTCTAGTATGCGTAGGGTGCTTGAGTTTGGGAACACTAACAAATGACAGCACGTATACTTAGAAAGGCTTTGCGTTTAAAAGTGTTTTAGAAACATTTATGACGCAACGAAGCCTCTTTAACTGAAATGACATGACTTTGGTTAGCTTGGCACATGCTCGAATCCCTGCTTTCAAAGCTTCATGAAGTGGTGTTTCAAAAGCATCCATCGCTACTGTTTGCAAAGGGACTGCTTTCTAAGAAGAGTGTGACTGTCCTGAATTTAAATGAAAAATGTCTGCGTTTTCAAAGACGACAGCACAATGTCATGCTAAGTATAAAAGCTAAAGTGACGCTCGCGATGATCAATTGATTAGTCATCAAGCTCTCAGCTCTTTTAATTGCTCTCCAAACACACATTAAACAAGTTTCAGAAGTGAAAGCATGAGCGTTATATGCTGTACTGAAGAGTGTGGTCAAGTCTGAAATTAAAATGTGCTTGAGGCTAATGAAGAGCTCTCCAGACAACAGCTGTGTTTTAATGCATCCCTGCACTGCACAGGAGTACTCGCACTATGGAAATGCATCCTCGGAGCAACCATTTCACAGCCATAAATCAATTACCAACCTTTAACATTAATTATATTTCAAGCTCAACAACACTGGATGTACTTTGATGAATGCCGGCGAAACCACGCCCACATATCCCATCAGCCCCTGCCATCTGATATCAGCACATTCTCACTTAATGGAATCTGAAGGGCCGATATCCTGCAGACACACACCATTACACTCCATTACTGTATTGGCGCTTGTATGTGTGTGTGAGTGTGTGTAAGGCTTTTTCTGTACTAAGGTTAAAAAAAACAACAACAATAAAACACTTTTTGAACTGCAGAGAGGTTTCAATGAAACAGAATGTACCTTACTTCTCAAAGCAAAAGATAGCTATTTTTGTGCAAGGCTTCTGATTCATGGCTGATTTAGATAAAGAACAACAACCAAACTAGTCTTAGGTTCCACAGTTATATTTTTAGCAATAGCCAAAAAATACAATGTATGGGTCAAAATGATAAATTTTAGTTTTCAAAAATCATCAGAATATTAAAGTACAGATCATTATAAGTTTCCTACTGTAAACATATCAAACTCGATTTTTGATGAGCAATGTGCATTGCAAAGCACTTAATTTAGACTTAATTTAGTTTTAAAGGAGATTTTCTCAGTTCTTATATTTTCTTTTAATATTTTAAATAGTTTTATCTATGACAAATATTGTCCTATCCTAACAAATTATACATCAATGGAAATTTTAAATATTCATGTATAAATCTCAGCTTTAATCTCAGTTTAAAAAAAAAAAAGGCACTTATGACATTTTGTGTTCCAGGGTTATGAATGGTAAAAAAAAAAAAAGTATGATTCTGATAACAAATTAATTTGATAACAAGTGCTATTTTGCAATATCAAGCAGATATTATAAACGGAGGTTGGAGCCAGTTCCAAATAGGCTGGTCAGCTCCAAGTGGGTGGGATTTGAATTCCAAGTGTGCTGTACACACCTCCTGGAGTTTTTGTTGATGTATTAAATGTCTTTTACATCACATGGAGTTCAACCTGTTGTGTTTTATTAATGTCTACACCTACCACAACCCTAAACCTCACAGTAACCTGTTGTGTTTTAATAGCATCTACATCTACCCTAAACCCAACCTCACAGTAACCTGTTGTGTTTTAATAGCATCTACATCTACCCTAAACCCAACCTCACAGTAACTTGTGCTTTATTAATGTCTACACCTACCATAACCCTAAACTCAACCAACTTGTGGCATAACTCCCTCCCCTCCCAGCGTCAACTATTAGGACAGTTTTTCCCAACTACGTACATTCCTGAAGGACCACCAGCTCTGCACATTTTCTTGTCTCCTTAACCAAACACGCCTGATTCAGATCATCAGCTCATTAGCAGAGACTGAAAGACCTGTAATGGGTGTGACAGACAAAGGAGACATCCAAAACATGCAGTGCTGGTGGTCCTCCAGAAAAGTGGCTGAGGAAGCACTGTATTAAACGTTTCTTGCACATTTTATACAAGTTAAACAGTGTTGGGGGTAACGCATTACAAGTAACTCGAGTTATATAATAATATTACTTTTCTAAGTAACGAGTAAAGCATTGCTTTTAATAAATAAGTAATAATATTTGAGTTACTTTTTTTTTAAAAAATGTAATGCGAGTTACTTTTTAGTTTAGTTAATTCACTTTTAAAAAATAATTTGCTGAATTAAAATGAACGTAGTCACGTTGAATCCCTCACGCAATGAAAGAATACAGGAACAGACAGAAATGAAGATGGCAGAACCTTACATTTCTGCGATGGAAATATTATCATTATTTTGAACACATGGAAAGAAAAGAGGATTATCTGAATGGACAGTGATTTTACTTCACTAATAAAACAAAAAGTACAAAAGTAACAAACACATTGCTTTACACTTTCATTAATCTGTATATATGGCATGTAGAGCTCTGGGTCAGGTTAGTTATGTTTTTTTTAAAGGTAAATGAGGGTTATAAACTGTGCTGTTAATTGCAGAGCTTCTCTATTTAAAAAAAAGGAGGAAAAAAAAACCCCTGCACATTCTGAAAGAGATCAAGCCCCAGCCAGGTCAGAAAAAGTAACTCAAAAGTAACGTAACACATTACTTACAATAAAAAGTAACTAGGAGTAACTCAATATTGTAATGCATTGCTTTCAAAAGTAACTTTCCCCAACACTGGTTATAAATGACATCTGCTTTTATGTTAAATGTGAAAATGTCCAAGTTGGTGTAACGCCTGGCTGGCAGAAGATGACATAACGAGACTGAATACAAGATACATTAACAAACGGATTTATTGAACACTTACTGGGAACAGATACTGGATGCGGGAAGACAGGATGACACAGGAACAGAACCACACGAATCAAAATACCGGACAACAATGGACACAGACGAAAGGGTATAAATAGATGGGGGATGATTAGACTAATCACACACAAGGGATGAACACAGGTGGAACAGATTGACACTGATGGTGGCGGGAAAGACAATACAAAGAAATCACATGACGAAAACAAAGGAAGACACGGACGAACACTGACAGTTGGCGTATTTGATCTGCACAATTTAAATAAAGTAAAATAAAATAAATAAATAAAGAATTTATATTGTTTTACCCACCCTCAGTCCTTATAAAATGTATGTTTCTTTATTATAACATTAAAGAAGATTTTTAGCTGACGCATGTCATTCTTTCTTGCACAAATGGATTGTTTTGCTTTAGAAGACCTCAACGTATCATTAAGAGCCATGTGTATTTAGATTTTTTTCCTGTATTTGTGTTTTTTGTTTTTACTCTCAAGGTCGTTTACTTGCATTTATTGAATCACGCAAGAAAAATCTCATTGAATGTTTTCTTATATCTTGCACAGTCTGAGGGTGAGTAAATTAGTGGATCAAAACCTTTCATCAAAATTGTGCTAAAACTATTCTACGACAACTTTATTGATTCACTTAAAATCTTGACTATTGTATACATCCACAACACTAGGGGGACTCAAGTTTTGCTTATGCTGCTGCTGCGGAGATTATAGTACTTTGCATTTGAAGTGGCATGTGTGGTAGCAGATGTGCTGAACAGCTGGTAAAGTGGCATGTATATGACAAACTATGTTATGCACTATGTGCTCTATAATTTTTTGTATTAATTTTATAAAGTTATTGTGCCAACATTGGAAT
Organism: Danio choprae; assembly: GCA_903798125.1. Taxonomy (NCBI): domain Eukaryota; kingdom Metazoa; phylum Chordata; class Actinopteri; order Cypriniformes; family Danionidae; genus Danio; species Danio choprae. The sequence goes on along the minus strand of CAIGQW010000302.1, from coordinate 424,465 downwards.
ATATAAGCCCTTCTCCCTCCCTCCAAAAAAGTCGAATGTTAGAAATAACTAACATTTCAGACTTTATTTCTAGATTAATTAATGGATTCATCTTATTATTTATAGTGCACCTTTTATAAATTTAGTTTTTAGTATGAACACAATATACATCTAATAGACAAGATTCCAAGATTCTGTTGTCAAAAGTCTCTCAAAGTTATGAAATGAAACATTCTTCCAGTAATATTAATACATTGTCTTTTCTCACAAGTTATTTATACATTATTCATGAAACTTATTTTCTGAAGCATCTTAAAGCCTTTTAACACTGAGCACAATGTGAGGGAATTTGTTGACAAAATTTCAAATGATCTCAACAATGTATTTTTCAGCCTGCCAATAAGGTCTAACCCCAATTCTACCCTTTAGCCCTCCCCCTTACTCCTACCCCACGTTTTGCGCATTCACGTGAAGGCGTAGGGCTAAGGGGAAGGGCTAGATAGCCCTTGAAACAAGTAGGGTATGTCTGCGGACTGCAAGACAGGGGCGTTACATGAAGGAGCCTTAGGGTCGTAACTTGTAGTATATTAGAGGTGTAACTTGAAGTTATGGAGACACGTCAAAACTATGTTGTCGGCAAGATGGCACTGTACATCAGTTATTAACGTCTACACCTACTCTACACCTAAACCCAACTATAACAGTTATTAATGTCTATACCTACCACAATCCTAAACCCAACCATCACAGTTATTAACATCTACACCTACCCAAAAACTAAACTCAACCATCACAGTTATTAATATCTACACCTACCCAAAAACTAAACCCAACCATCACAGTTATTAACATCTACACCTACCACAAAAACTTAACCCAACCATCATCGTTATTAATGTCTACACCTTCCCCAAACCTAAACCCAACAATCACAGTTTTTAACGTACAGCCGCGAGTTGCGGAGGCTTTCATATTTGACACAATTGCTATTGTACTATTATTTGCAAACACAAGGGGTGACGCAGAGTAGTCATGACTAACTGTCATGACAAAATGGATGAAGAAGTCAGCGAGTGGAGTTGCATGGTGGAGTTGCTAGTTGAATGAATATAATAATATATAAAATGAATTGGTTGTGGATAAATTTGGAGAAAATTCATGAAAACATTTAATAAAAATGTTCTCTGGTAAGTATTTCCGCCATCTTGCCAACAACATCTTGTTGTGACATCTCGCATGGTTCAATGGGATTTCGATCTGCAAGTTCGATCTGCAACAACTGCAAGTTATGCCCCTTCATCTTACGCCCCCGTTTTGCAGTCCACAGATGGATACACTTGCTTGAAGTTGAGATTTTTCAGGACCACACTCGAAACCAAGGGGTAAAAAAATTTCCCCAAATACACCATCTACAACGACAGCATGGCTGCACATGGAAATAAGTATGCACAGATCAGTATTTTTTGTCATTATTATGACTTTTTAGAACAAACAAACAAGCATATGTTTTAATTCGCTCATAACCACATTTATGTTTTACTGTCATGCTTTAAAAAAAAAACACTAAAATAAAAAATGATACATTTCGCTTTCTATCATCCCTAATAATAACTTATACTGTATAGCAGTCCCACAACATTCTGTCACTCGATGACACTCGAATACCCTGTCAGAAAAGTCTAGTGGCTGTCAATGAACTTTTTACTGTGCCTGGTATAATGTTAATGTTGTTTGCGTGTGTTTACATAGATGAATATGGCCACTGTGTAAATGCACAGAACAGTTACTATCTTATTGCCACATTATATCGTTATAATAACATGATATATGCCTGCAGTGATTTCCTGAAGATAAATACCAAAAAATAATGCAACTGAAATAACTACAGCAGTCACCATCATCGATTTTATATGAAGCAATAGATCGCGAAGACATATGATGACGTGTGCAGGTGTTGTAGTGGTGTCCCATTTCTTAGGGGTAAATTTTCACACTCTGTTTCAAGGGCCAAGGGGAAGGGGTACAAAAATAAAATTGGGATTGGGAGTATTCTTACTTTCTCTTTTTTTTCTTGCTTGTTCATTCATTCATTCATTTTCAGCTTATACCCTTTATTAATCTGAGGGTCGCGGAATGAACCGCCAACTTATACAGCATATGTTTTACGCAGCGGATGCCCTTCCAGCTGCAACCCATCTCTGGGAAACATCCATACACACCCATTCACAGTCATACACTACGGACAATTTAGCTTACCCAATTCACCTATACCGCATGTCTTTGGACTTGTGGGGGAAACCGGAGCACCCGGAGGAAACCCACACCAACACGGGGAGAACATGCAAACTCCACACAGAAATGCCAACTGACCCAGCCGAGGCTCGAACCAGCGACCTTCTTGCTGTGAGGCAAACGTGCTATCCACTGCGCCACCGTGAGACCTTGCTTGTTCATCTTGTCATTATTATTTTTCAATTTGGCTTTAACTTCAGTAAATCTAGATAAAAAAAAGTTTGTTACTTCACCAGAAAGAACTATCATGATTAAATCTTCTATCAAATACACTTACCATCAAGTCCCATTTTCACAGCACATTCTTGCCACATGTTTGTTGGTCATGATGATGTTTTTGTAGTCTCTGTGACCTTTGTCCCAATATTCTCGGTTCTCAAACAGCAAAGTTCTAACACACTCTTCTTCAGCATCTACATTGCTTTTAAATACGTTTCAGAGCTATAGCGCCACCAATCTGACCATTTTGTGCAACTGCAGCAGTTCTCCAAATCTAACTAGGTTTTTTAAACTATGTATTTAATAATTACTACTAAAAAAATTATATTATGGTTCATTTAAGTTTTTTTGTTTCTTTTTTATGAAGTTCCAAAAATTATAAAATGTATAATATTTCATAGCTATAATGTAAAACAGCAGCTCTCAATACTGGCCCTCGCAACACCCTACTATACATACAGTATGTTGTACATTTCTCTTTTCATTTCAGAGGTTTGTTCTATTTGAAAGTAAGTGCCCTTCTACATCAGTGGTTCATCAGTGGAATCATGGCAGAATATCCTGTGATGTCCACTGAGGAACCACTGATTTAGAATTTAGAAACCCTTATTATTAGTGACACTAATGGTCATAAAGTGAACTGCAGTCAGCAACTTACAAGAAGATCTATTTCTACAGTAAACTTTTTCATTCATTTTATTTTCAGCTTAGTCCCTTTATTAATCAGGGGTCACCATATATATATAGGGGTCACCATATATATATTTGGCCACCAAATAGGGGTCAAATATATTAAGAAACAAACTCACACATATAATGTTCAGAGGTTATGTTACGAATAAGTTGCTATGGCAACTTACCCTGAAAATTACCTTTGTTTTTTGCAACCAAAAGTGCTCACATATCCTTAAACTTATCCAGAAATGTCACAAAACTTGCTTTCTGAAATATTCTTTTGGCATTATCCTGAAGATTGTAAACATTTGTTTTATGTGTCATAGAGTTACTCACATAAACAACCTAGAAAATTGGGGAAGGTCTTGTTTTTTTGTTTTTTTAAGACAAGCTGTACACACATTGACAAAAGAGTGATTAATATGTTTAAAATATAACCCTTTTAAGGGTAACATAAGAAAAACATTATAATATTTTGTTGTTTGAAAGTTTGTTGCATAAGTATGCAAATTTGTATGATCAACACCACCCTCATTGAAGGCACTCTTCCAGTTCAGAAATTTGAAAGTTTGTTTGACGACAGCTGAAACAAAATTTTTGCAACAACAAAAAGATCCAGAGCAAGACCTAGCAGAAAACACAAGCACACCTCCTCCACTCAGGAGAAGAAGATACAAGCACTTATTCTCCACACAGCTGATTCACACTCTCATTGCTTATTCATGTTTTTTCAAGAACACCCATTTCACTCACCACAGGAACAAAACCCACAGCTTCCACACATACAGTGAACGAGTGGTTGTTTCTTTTAAAATGGTCGATACTTAAGCGTCTGAGTAATACACATAATTGAAATCAGCTGTATACTAAAGCCCTGAATTCAAATGAACACTTGAAAAGAGAAAATGATCATAATGCCTTGAGTAAACTTCATAACTAACAATTGCTGTAACTATCTCTATTAAACAGATAAGTGGTAGCATTTCCGAGGGCTCTATTTTATCGATATAAGCATGGTCTAAAGTAAATCTTTTGCTATTTTAACAACGGAAAAAGTGGTCAGTGTGTTACATAGTCTAATAGGGTTGTGCTTATTCTCTTAACCCTTTGACTGCCGCTCTACCAAACGGTTGACCATGTTTTTACCGTTTTAAATAATGACTGTTAAAGTCATTTAAAGAATGACTGTTTTAAATAAAGCCTTACACACACAGCATGGTTGGTTTACAAAAAAAAAAAAAAAAAAAACAAACGTCATGTTGCACTACTACACTTGATTTTGGTTTAAAAAAAAACAATTTTGGTGGTAAAAAAAAACTACAACCAAGAAAACATGTTAAATGAAAATCTGAAATATTTTATGGCATACTTCAATAAAAAAATATGATTTAGTATTAAAAAATGTTTTATTTTAAATATTTTTTTTTATGAATTGGTCTTATACTTCATATTTTCAGATTTTTCATAGTATATGTATTAAGTCCGGTACTTTTACCATAAACTGACATATCAACCATTTGATAGAGGCTGATATTTTACAAATTATGGGATGTGTTGAAAAAAAAATGCATTGATTATGTTAACTAGCGACATTAGGAGTTAAGAAATGCTATCCAAACATTTTTTTTTTTGGTGGGGCAGTTAAAGGGTTAATGAGTTATGGGTGTATTTTGGGCATAACATGCATTAAACCAATCAGAGTCTCATCTCCCATTCCTTTTGAAAGCGAGCTGCAGTCACGTCATAATGGATTCACTATTTACATGGTACACTTTGTAAGCAGAAAAACTGAACGCTTTACTCATGAGGAAAGAAATCTGCTTGTGGGTGAGGTTAAAGTGTGCAAGCAAACCATTGGATTTCACCAAAGCTTTTAATTTTTTTATATTTAAAGATAATTATGTGCTGCTGTGCATCCAAATGTCTGTAATAAGCAACAAATACAATGTGCCTTAAAGTCATCATGACATAAAAATTTACTCTTCTTATTTTTATAAGTCTATAGCAGTTCTTCTCTAATTTTTTATATTTAAAGATATTTATGTGCTGCTGCGCATCCCAGTGTCTGTAATAAGCAAAAAATACAATGGACCTTAAAGTCACCATGAAATCATGAAATTTCCTCGTCTTATTTTTATATGCATTTAGCAGTTTTTGTTATTAACAATGTATCTGTGCACTTCATTATTTTGTAAAAATGTATTTGCCCTCATATACTTTTATCAGATAACATAGCCTTCCCTTCCCCTCGAAACAACTTCCTTCACATGGAATTCCTTCTTGTTTCTGCTCTGAATGATCCATTTGTCAATCTTAGTTAGCAACGACCATCTTTTAATAACTCAATCGAGTTCCAAAGAGCGAAATCATGCTCTGCACTACATTATTTCTAATTTCAGGATTGTTTCAAGTGGATGATACTGGGAAAAAAGGCTAACTTCTGGTTTATGGCGAGTGTAATACACCTTTTCAAACCAGCACACCAATTGGAGCAAAAGTGGACGCAAATACATTTGCTATTTAAACAACGTGGCACAGGATGTACAAATGATACCTGCATTGTGTCGGGTGTATGACAGGGCCTAGAGTCTCAAAAACTAATATAAAAGTCTATCATTGACAGAACCTTGTCCTTGCGAGGTTAAGCTCATTTTTAAGACTGCCATGAGAAGTCAGCATGAGCTGCTCAGCACATCTGTTCTTGCAAAACTGAGCAGGTGAGAGCTTCTTCAGAGAAAGAACTTCTTCCCATTACTCCACCTGTAGAGTGTCCCGAAGAGACACTTACACAGAGAGCATGTGTTGAGGTGTGTGTTGTATTCAATGACTGAGATATGTGGAGTCTGCCTTTCTCTCTCTGCCATCATGTCCTCTGTTGACAGTAATGCGACATTGCAGACAGACTGGGTGCTGACACCAATGACAGAATCATGCTAACCAGGCCATATTCCTCGCTGCGCGCGGGTGTGCATGTGTGTGTGTGTGTACGAGTGAGAGAGAGAGAGAGAGAGAGAGAGAGAGAGAGAGAGAGAGAGAATAGGTAGAGTTTCATTAAGCAACATAAGCTCTCAGACATGAATTATGAACTGACAGTAACCCCAAAAATATAATAGGAAACTGTAGTCGCACTTATAAATATCTGAATGCCATTGCACTCCCTTGTAAAAAGTATATAGTGTGCTTTTCATTATTGCATATTTAAAAATATATATGTACTTGCAGGTAATTTAACATTTAAATGCACACCCGCTAATTTGTTCTTTAATATCTTGCTAGTACTGGGTTGGACAGCCTTTTGCTTCCAGAACAGCCTTAATTCTTCATTAAATGGATAGTTCACCCAAAAAATTTTATTTACTCACTATGTACTTACCCTCATGCTGTTCCCAACCTTTCTTCTTTCCTTGTTCCGTTGAACATTAATTCATTCATTAATTTTCTTTTCCCCATTTTCTTTATTAATCTGGGGTCGCCACAGCGGAATGAACCGCCAACTTATCCAGCATATGTTTTACGCAGCGGATGCCCTTCCAGCTGCAACCCATCACTGAGAAACATCCATAAACACTCCGGAGCACCCGGAGGAAACCCACACGAACATGCAAACTCCACACAGAAATGCCAACTGACTCAGCCGAGGTTCGAACCAGTGACCTTCTTGCTGTGAGGCGACATCGCTACCCACTGCGGTGAGTAAACAGTGACAGAATTTTTTATAAAGAAACTGTTTTACATGTTCATTTACAATTGGCCCTAGAATGATATGCTCTGTTTTTACCTTATTTGGAAGAGTTGTGAGTGAATATTAAAAAGCTCTGCTCTGATGCTCCTGCTGCTCATATCAATTTCTGAAGTTCACACAACATGATCAATACTCACAATACTCAGATGAAATAAAAGGCCCAAAATGTGGTAAGAAACACACACCGTTACACCACCAGCAACCTTAGCTGATAAAACAAGGCTGGATGAATATATATGCTTTCTTGTTATTTACGTTGTTCTGACTCTACAATTTGAATGTTGCAGAAAAATTTGACCCTTACAAGACGAGACAACCTTTTTTTCAATCTTCTATCACCCAGTTTTAGTGAGGGTGCAAATTGTAGCCTGTGGTAGTACTGTGGTAGTACTGTGCAGATGTGCTTAGGGCTTGTCTGAATCCACTTTTGCTATTTTAAGGTTGGAAAAAACAGTTGCCACACCCGGCACATGATCTAAAAGGATTGTCCTTATTCTCTTAATCAGTTATTAGTGTGATTTGAGCATAATATATATTAAATCAATCAAGTCTTATCTCCCATTCCCTTTAAGAGTGAGTTGGTTACACTATGGTGCATTCACTATCTTCATGGTGGATTTTGTAAGTGAAAAATGGATTAACCTCACGCACAAGAAGAGAATCTATGGAATGAGGTGGTGTCTTTGTTTCAAATCTATTTCTAAATTCAATTCAATTCACGGTGGCGCAGTGGGTAGCACAATCGCCTCACAGCAAGAAGGTCGCTGATTCGAGCCCCGACTGAGTCAGTTGGCGTTTTTGTGTAGAGTTTGCATGTTCTCCCCGTGTTGGCGTGGGTTTCCTCCGGGTGCTCCAGTTTCCCCCACAAGTCCAAAGACATGCAGTATATGTGAACTGGGTAAGCTAAATTGTCCGTAGTGTATGAGTGTGAATGGGTGTGTGTGGATGTTTCCCAGTGATGGGTTGCAGCTGGAAGGGCATCCGCTGCGTAAAATATATGCTGGATAAGTTGGCAGTTCATTCCGCTGTGGCGACCCCAGATTAATAAAGGGACTAAGCCGAAAAGAAGTGCTTTACATAAACAGGAATGAAAAAGATAAGTATAAGAAAATTAAAACAAATAATAAAAGTGATTAAAAACAGATAAAAACTGATTAAAATGTGTTAAAACAGGTTCTAAAAAAATGAAAAAGAAAAGAAAGATATAATAGTACGATCTTTAGAACGTAGCACAGTGCTCATTCAGTAAAGGCACAGCTAAACAGATGTGTTTTCAGTCCTGATTTGAATGTGCCTAGTGTTGGAGCACATCTGATCATTTCTGGAAGCTGATTCCAGCAGTGGGGGGCGCAGTAGCTGAAGGCGAATTCACCCTGCTTTGACTGAATTCTTGGAATTTCTAGTTTATATGATCCTAAAGATCTGAGTGATCTGTTAGGTTTGTATTCAGTGAGCATATCTGTAATGTATTGAGGTCCTAGGCCATTTAGTGATTTATAGACAAGTAGTAATATTTTAAAATCTATTCTGAATGTAACTGGGAGCCAGTGTAAAGACCTGAGGACAGGTGTGGTGTGCTCTGATTTTCTGGTTCTGGTCAGAATCCTGGCCGCAGCGTTCTGGATGAGCTGCAACTGTCTGACTGCCTTTTTGAGAAGGCCAGTGAGGAGGCCGTTACAGTAATCCACCCTGCTGCTGATAAAAGCATGAACAAGTTTCTCTAAGTCCTCACTGGAAACAAAGCATCTAATTCTTGCAATGTTTTTGAGATGATAGTATGCTGATTTAGTTACTGTTTTGACATGACTACTGAAACTCATATCTGACTCCAGAATCACACCAAGATTCTTGACCTTATTTTTTGTTGTTTTGTCTCTGTTCCTCTATTTTCTCTTTGTTTTAACTGAAGAAAGTTTTGGCACATCAAGATTAAGCAATACCAGCACTGTTAGTCTGTCTGAATGTGTGTTTAGGCGGATATCATTATCTTTATAAGGACGCTCTCTGTACTATGATGTGCTCTGAAACCAGATTGAAAATTGTCTAAACATCCCTTGGAGCTTAAGATCGTGTTAACCTGGTTAAAAACTACTTTTTCAATGATTTTGCCAATGAAAGGGAGATTTGAAATTGGCCCGTAGTTGCTCAATAGGGTGTTATCCAGGTTACTCTTTTTCAAAAGGGGTTTAACAACTGCAGTTTTAAGTGAGTTAGGAATAGCCCCTGAGAGAAGTGAAGCATTTACCACTTTTAGCAGATCCCTTCCTTAAACAGATAAACACTGTTTTGAAGAATGATGTGGTTGAGCCTGTCTGACGTCGACACAACTTGGCTGATCCTAGTGGGGGGTTGTGAGTCTCTCTAGCATTGCAAACAGAGTGCGGGCATTATTTAGGTTGCTGTTTATAAGGTTTGAAAAGAAAGTCTGCCTAGCAATGTATAGTTCCAGATTAAAAGCATGAAGACTGTCTTTATAGATGTTATAATGGACTACTAGTTTTGTCTTCCTCCACATGCGCTCAGCTTTTCATCATTTGTACTGCTGTTGACCTTGTCCAAGGTGCTTTCTGTCTCCCAGTCATCTTTCTGACTTTAACAGGAGTAATGTCAATTATGACATTTTTTAATTTAGAGTTAAACAAGTCAAGGAGAAAATCAAGAGAGTTTGCAGAGATGCTTGATGCTAGCGATATGGCCTTCATAAACTGCTCACTAGTGTTCTCATTTATGCATCTCTTTCTGACCGAGACAGATCTGTCTTCAATGGCAGGAGTGATCAATATATCAAAGAAAATACAGAAGTTATCAGATAGTGTGACATCCTTAACAACAGTCGGAGAAATGTGTAAACCCTTAGTTATAAGTAAATCAAGAGTGTGTGCATGATTGTGCGTGGGTCCTTGTACATGCTGAGTCAGATCAAAAGTGTTTAAAAGTTATTTTACAGCATTGATTTCTGGATTATCAATGTGAATATTAAAATCCCCAGCAATAGTAAAATAGTAAAATTCAGAGGTTGCTATTGATAACGGCTCTGTAAAATCATCAATAAAAGTTGGAGAATATTTTGGAGGTCTGCAGATAATGATCAGTAAAATGTGTGGAGCACCCTTTAGTGCTATACTCAGATATTCAAAGGACAAATAGTCACCAAATGACACTTGTTTACACTCATAGAAATCTTTAAACAGGGCAGCAATGCCTCCACCTCTTCTATTAGTTCTGCAAACACTCATAAAATCAAAGTTTGGGGGAGCAGCCTGTCATATAGCCAAGTTTCATTCATTCATTCATTTTCATTTCGGCTTAGTCCCTTTATTAATCTGGGGTCGTCACAGCGGAATGAACCGCCAACTTATCCAGCATATGTTTTACACAGCGGATGCCCTTCCTGCTGTAACCCATCACTGGGAAACATCCACACACTATCATTTACACACATACACTACGGACAATTTAGTTTACCCAATTCACCTGTATCACATGTGTTTGGACTTGTGAGGGAAACCGGAGCACCCAGAGGAAACCCACACCAACACGGGGAGAACATGCAAACTCCACACAGAAATGCCAACTGACCCAGCCGAGGCTCGAACCAGCGACCTTCTTGCTGTGAGGCGAACGTTCTACCCACTGCGCCACCGTGAGGCCCTAGCCAAGTTTCATTTAAAAGCATAAAATCAAGGAAATTTTTGTTGATAAAATCATTGACTAGAAGTGACTTATTGTTAAGTGATCGAATATTTTCCCTACAGTAGTCTCAGATCTACATTTAATAGACACCAGATTTGAATGATTTGCTCTACGACTTGAAGAAGCCTTTGATATTCTGTCACGTAATATAACACATATCTGCATAGAGAAAGCTACAGGCACACTGGGTTCCCGCTTGTTCTGTAAACATTTGATAAAAGATACTGTTATCTAAGCAGGCACCCGAAACACATCAATGAGATTTGTTTTGTTCACCAGCTGAAGATGGGGCGTTGTTCGGGCCCTGGTGGTGTGGCAGGAGCCGGAGGGCTCTTTCAGGTGGGCTCAGAAGTGGTTGTGGAGCAAGCCGCTTTTTGGTTGACAACTGGGGGCTTGCAGCAATGGAGTGTGAAAGTTTAGTTTGGGGAAAACATCAGTTTAGCAAACATCAGTTCCTCCATCTTTTTTGAAAATTTTAAGAGAGGCAAGCAAGGTGAGAGCGTGTCCGGCGACAGAGGCTGTGGCCCTGGAGTTTCTGGTTGCTGAAATATATTGTCCTGTCTATTTTCCTGAAGGTCTTTGTTGAGTGCTGAGACTTGATGCTGTTCTGATGCGTCACAGTCTATCTGTGTTGAGCTCAGTGTGCAGGGTGCAGGCGGCAATGTGTCTATGAGCAGTGGTTGTTGTGGCTGTGTGGCGTTATCACTGTCCTTGTAAGATGTGTTAGCCCCAAGTCCACTCAGGAGCTGTATTGAAGTCCTGTGGTCATTCGGACATTTACCAGAGGTGTGTGTGCCATGTGGGTTGAGTCAGAGGAGAAAATAACGTCAAATTTACTGTCCTGTCCCATAGACGCTGCATTAGAAATTAATAATAATTTGTTATTTGTTTTTGTAATTTGAAGCAAAGATGATATACTATATACAGAAATACATATAAATGTTCATACGTTTTTTTTTTAAATCTAAATATTAAAAACTTTCAAGGATTTAAGATGCTAATGATCGTTAAACGTCATAACAGGCTTGTGAAAAAGGTCCATAGGCCTACTGTTACATCCTCACCCCGGGTGCATGTTTTTGTTTGGATTTGTTTTCTAGTTTCACCCCTTATTAGCTTATTAGTTTTGATCATTGTCTCTGTCCTTTGTCATCTGTTCCTCATTTGTCTTTGTGTATTTAAGCTCTTTTGTTTCAGTTCTGTTTGTCGTTCGTTGGTTGTGATAAAATGGCTAACTTTCAATTGTTTATTTCTGTTCAATAAATATGTGTTAAATACATTTGGATCCGCTTCTTGCCTGTCCTTTTCTGACACTTACATCATTTTAAAGTATTATTTCTTTACTCTTTAGAATGTGTAATTCTTTTCCAAAAAGGAAAATAAGCATTAGTCAATTTTGTTTACTTTAAATTCAACTTGGTTTATTATTTTGTTGCTTATTATCAATACATACATGCATTCATAAGGGTTTTACATTTCTTTTTGCTTATTTTTGAGCCACTTTACCTAAATGTTAGCTATTTATTTTGTCATTTGTTTCCTGTTTCACCTTTCTTACACACAAACACACACACACACACACACACACACTGCAGGATCCCCCAGATGGCTCTATGTCACCTAACAGGAACGAAATCCATCAGGAATAATGTGACATCGGTTGGACAAACACGCACACCGACACATCCAGACAGACCATCCTCATCCACTGCTGCAGTGAGCCATCTGTGAATCAGAAAATGATTTATTTATTCAGAGATAAACATCACACATGCTCTCATTCTCTCGCTTTCTCCTCTTCACACACAAAAAAAACAGGCACATGGGCACACTGTCTTTTTTTCTTTCTTACAACGTGTGTGTGTGTGTGTGTGTGTGTGTGTGTGTGTGTGTGTGTGTGTG
>CAIGQW010000302.1:392025-411953 GCA_903798125.1 Danio choprae | reverse complement strand
GTGTGTGTGTGTGTGTGTGTGTGTGTGTGTGTGTGTGTGTGTGTGTGTGAGCAGCAAACGGGCTGGGAGGAAAACCTGGACTCTCCGTCTTCATCTAAAATAGAGTTGGGTTTCAGTCTACTGCGCAGTGTGTCTGTTTCTCCCCCTCACGCTTGACGGATAGGAGGAATGACGAAAAGAGTGTTGATGTATGAATAATCAGTATGTCTGTGTCCCCTACCGATGTCATCTTGAGTTGTGAGGATCCTCTCTAGAGAAGTAAACAGCACACAGACAGAGCCCTCAGTAACCACCGCTCCAGCAACTGTACAAAAAGATCCCAGGCTGAATCTGAAAAATGACTGAAGTTTAGTTTAAGCAGAACCCATACACTTGTCCTCCTTTATCCAGCAGAGAAAAGACTTTAGTATGAGCCTGTCGCTGTCAGAACAAACAGCCACTGAACAAGTGACAGCAATCAAGACAATCTTTTACAGTTTATACAGATATTTCACTCATAAGGAGGCCCTCATTTCTAACAAACAAATGCACACACACACACACACAGACAGACAGAGAGAGAGAGAGAGAGAGAGAGAGAGAGAGAGAGAGAGAGAGATTCAAACATATTCGTTTGAATTCAGAACCAGTGTTCTGTTTATGTCTCAGAGGCACTGAGGCCCTTGTCATTGAACTATTATGTTTTAGGTTTATTCTTTTTCCCAGTCTAATGAGAATTGAGACAAAATCTCAACTTGACGGTTTTAACATGGTTTAAACATGCTTAATGACAAATGTTGCATTATGTAAATTCAGAGGCTCAGAGAACATGAATAAATCTATTGAATGAATCCTACGATGAGCAAACTGTACACATTAAAGTAGTATTTGATGGGGTTTTTAAAGATTTTCTAAGGGCCAATGTTGCAAAGTTGACCAATGTTGTAGTCAGAACTGATTCCTCCTTGCAGATTTTGGGATTGCTGATGCTGTTGTGTCCCATTTAAATGTTTTATGAGCACTTTGAGAGTTCGCAGCATTCTTTTGGTTGTTTGGTAAGTTTTTGGTAAATCAGAAAATATACCTCATGAAAGTTATAGATCATGACCAGTCAGGTTGTAAACTTATCATTATTTTTTCACCTTCGGTGTCATAAATGTCAGTGTGAATGGTTAACAATCTAAGACTTCAATCAGCTATTTTGTTTTGCAAAGAAACCTGAAAAACGATGGATCGATGGATGGATGGATGGATGGATGGATGGATGGATGGATGGATGAGTAAGACTTTATCAGTCAGATATAATTTATAATGTGATAGATAAAAGTCCCGCCAATATTTTTTCCGTGGAATCTGTAAGATGTACAGAAATGTGTGTGTGTCTGCTACTGCATTGCAGACTGGGAGACATACCCTCCAGTACTTCCTAATCTGTAATTGTACTGTCTGACAGAAGTAATTAAACACCAAACACAGAATACTAATCAAAACTGAACTACAAGTATGCGCACTTAAACACACACACACACACACACACACACACACACACACACACACACACACACACACACACACACACACATCAAAAGAAAGAAAAAAAACTAAGCACATACATAGGCTCATTTGAATATTACAATCTAATATGTAAACACTGAACAGGTTATGTTAGCGTCACGACATTTTAATCACAAGATGATGCCACTTACTCCTAACTGCGGTTATTATTTCTAGGAAATACACATCTGGGGCCATGGCAAAATGATGATTGAAATGTTCTAAGAGAGAAATAATAGAGTGCCATTTCTCCGGCCAAGGTTTATGACATATATCAAGAGGGTTTGGGAAAATACTTCACTTTCGGACTGGTCAAGAGTCTCGTAAAAGCCCCGAAGGCCTGCGCACAAAGCCAAAAGTGCAACAAAGCAGATATTCCAGACTCACTCAATCACTTTCTCAATCTACTTGTGTTGCACTGGGGATGAATTTTGCCCAAGTTTCCCCAAATAACTCTGAAATGACAAGTGACATTGTCAGTCAAATCAGACGCTGCGAGAAGCACGCTTTCTTTTATGACTTTGATTTGATTTCTGCTCTCATATTGATGGTAAAAAACTTTGATTTCTGAATGCTCACTGATGAGGGGGAAAAAAAAACTCTACGCTGATTTGAGTTTCTGCCTGTTCAGTTAGATGAATCTTTTTTTAAGCACATTGTGTTCAATTGAGCCTGTATGCAAATAAACATGATTTGGCATTCATTAATGCTGGCTTACATCGCATATAGCATTATATCTACTTAATCAAACATGTCAAAAGTAAATTAGCTGTCTTTAAGCACTGATCTTAGTTAATTTTAATCTAATTACATAGATAATTAGCAATTAGTTGTTATATATAGAAAGATTGCTAAGGTTAAAGGTTAAAGAGAAAATTCATATTTATCAAACAATAGCAGCATGTTTATTCCTCCACCCTCAAGGAATTGATGTAGGGACGAAAAATGAAAGGCACGTACATTGTGATGATCCTAAAGATATTCTCAAAGGGCACAATTCAAAACAAATGCTGGCGCACTTGAGAGGGAGAGAGACATTGACAGAGATATGAAATGAGGAATTTGGATGTGCTCTTCAATTATTCCATCACAACTGTGACAAACAGAATAATCGCACCACTTTACAGCCGAGGCATTTCAATGCACAGAGCATTTAATAAACCTCCTCTCGCCACGCTGATAATACACGAGCATAACAGCTCCTTCTCCGGTGGCTGATTTGTTGTTTTTATGGTTTATATATTTCATTATTGTCATATTTTATTAACAGGACTGCTGAAAGGGCAGAAATGATGGACTTTTCACTTCAAACTCAAATTTATTTCCACATCTGCCTAGCCACAGCACCAACACTCAATGGCTGTTTATAATTTGCCATTTTTGTCGAGTTGTAATTACCATAATTTCAAGATGACATGTGACGTTCTATTTGGAACTGTTTTCAGATTCTGAATTATGTGTCTGTATTACAGTACTAACAATGCCTAAATTAGGGTACATTTACATGGCAACAACGTACTAAAAACTTTAGAAATGTACCATTGAAAGTTCCTTGCACGCATGCCAATGATTATGTTCACATGCACTCACAAAATTTGATTATAAGAATTTTTTTTTCGTTTAAACTTTACCTCATGTAAACATAATATCACCAAATAACAATCCACTTGAATTTGCACATGATAGGTGATTGTAGGAGTATTGCAAGGATGTGAATCCTTTTTTTAAGTTGGAATTTTGTAATTAGGCCAATGGTAAGTGGTAAACTCTATAGCAACAATACAATGTGAATGCACTTGGAATAAAATCAGGCAAGAGTGGGAACTGATTATCAAAATCTTCTGAAAAGAATTGTGTTATTTATTAATATTTGTTTTCAGCTCCGAGTTCAATCTACTCCAATTTTGATTATTGCAATTTTACTGTTTTTGTTTCTAGCTGACCACATTATTAGTTGTGATATAGTTTTTTATTTTTAATTGTACGGGATTGCATTTCTTGCATTGGGGGGCGCGGGGTGCAATCAATTCCTGATCTTGCATAGCGTGTTTAACTGATATGGAAGTTTTAATAAGATTTATTTTCTTGAAAATTATAAAAATTACATCAGTCCTTTGTTTACTTGTATTCATATTGTCAGTGTTCGTCCGCGTCATCCTTTGTTTATGTCATGTGCTTTCTTTGTCCTTCTCCCGCCACCGTCATTGTTAATCTGTTCCACCTGTGTTCATCCCTTCTGTGTCATCTGTGTAATCAATCTGTCCTTCATGTATACCCTTTCGTCTGTGTCCATTGTTGTCCGGTATTTTGGTTCGTCCTTTGCTTCGTTTGGTTCGTGTGGTCCTGTGTCTGCCTGTCTCTCCGTATCCTGTGTATCCGTTCCCGTAAGTGTTAATAAACCCATTTTTGTAATGTTCATCCGTCTCCCTCTCGTCATGTTATCCTCCGCCCTCCGGGCATTACATAATACCGGACCAACAGTTAGCGGCGTGTTTTCCCCCGATTTTCTTTTTATAGTCCTTTTTTCCCTCAGTGTTTTATTTTTCTCCCTCCGTGTTCCCTTTAATCCCGTCCGTCCTTCCGTTTCCCGTCACCACCTGCTGGAGCAGGGGGAAAGCAGCCCTGAGGACCATAGCCTAGCGACTACGAACAGCTTTCCGGGCGACGTGCTCTCCACGCCCATCATCTGTTACAGAGCACGATCGCCCGAAGATGGTCCTCAGGGCAACACCGCCGCAAAGATGGAGTGGACACTGGCGAGTAAAATATTTCCACTCACCGCCTTCCTGGAGGATCTCGTCAGTGCCACTCCCGACCCAGTGACCAGCCAATCAACATCGTCCACCTGCAGGGAGCGCTTGCCAGAGCCCACCGCAGACGGAGAGCCACCCCCGACCAATGAGCCATCGCCCCCTAGAGCGACAGAGGGGAATTGCGTTGAGATGGAGGAGCTTAAACACCCGTCTGACCAGGTGTGTGTGCCGGCAATGCCGCCAAGAGGGGGGGTCCTGGCGGCTACCCGCGGAACCAGCGAGAGTCCCGCCCACCCCCCCTATGCAGATGGACAGCGACTGGTCATTGGGAGGCTACTCATTGGCTTCTGGGGCTTCATTTTTAATCACCCACTGTTTTTAGACAGCATCTACCTGACGCTGTTTCCAGACAGCAAACAACTGTTTCTACACAGTTTTTTAATCTTCTCTCTAGAAAAAAGCAACAGCTCCAGGGTCATGAGTAGCTTCCCACGGTCCCCCAGAACTGCAGCCAGTCATCCAGCTCCAGCACTGCTGCAGTCAGCCAGCCCCCCAGCTCACGCTCCAGCTCCGGAAATGGAGCGCGCCTATGGGTACTGCCTGTCTGCGTCACCCTCTGGAGGGTGTCGCCCAGCGTCAGCTCCTACGGCCTCCGAGCTGCGGACTCCACCTCGGCCCTTCGACCCTAGGGCTCCGCGTTGGCTCACCCCTCCCTCGTCTTCGTCGTGGGCCGTCCGCCCACCAGCTCCGCCAGGCTCCCTCGTCCCTCCGGCTCCACCATGGTTAGTCGTCGCCCTTCCTACGCCTCTGGACTCCACTCATCCGGCTGCACCTCATCGCACCGTCCCACCGGCTGCGTTGAGCTCCTCCATTCCTCCAGCTACGCCTTGGTCCTCTGTCGCTCTGGCTACGCCGCGGGCTTCCGGAACCCCGCCGTCGCCTTGCTCGGGTGAGCCGCCTGCTTCGCCCGGCCCTCAGGAACCTCGGCGTCACCTTCGCCCATCGGCTCTCCGTCCCTTCCTTGGGTTCCACCGCCATCAGCGGCGTCTCCCTCGGTCGGCCCCCTGGAGTCAGCAGCCACTCCTCCTCCATGGTCCCGCCCTTCCTCGACTCCGCCCGGGGCCGTCCTTCTGGCTGTGTCCTGGGTCCTCCTGCTCCAGTTCCCTTCCTGTCTCCCCCTTGGACTCCTCCCTTGTACCCTCCCCTTCTACCATCCTCCTTTTTGTTTCCTGTTGAAGGCGCGGGGACCGCGCCTTCAAAAGGGGGGGGGTACTGTCAGTGTTCGTCCGCGTCATCCTTTGTTTATGTCATGTGCTTTCTTTGTCCTTCTCCCGCCACCGTCATTGTTAATCTGTTCCACCTGTGTTCATCCCTTCTGTGTCATCTGTGTAATCAATCTGTCCTCCATATATACCCTTTCGTCTGTGTCCATTGTTGTCCGGTATTTTGGTTCGTCCTTTGCTTCGTTTGGTTCGTGTGGTCCTGTGTCTGCCTGTCTCTCCGTATCCTGTGTATCCGTTCCCGTAAGTGTTAATAAACCTGTTTTTGTAATGTTCATCCGTCTCCCTCTCGTCATGTTATCCTCCGCCCTCCGGGCGTTACACATATTGACAAACTCTACCAGTGTGGACAGGGACTAAATAAAAAATTATAATAATTATTACATTGGAATCAAAACTGGGAATTGATAAGAATCGAATACAATAAGTGGAATCAAAATTGGTATCGGAATAGATAAAATTCCAATGATACACAGCCCTAGTGCTAACCACTGTGCATCAAAGATATAGTCAACTTGTAATATATTTTAAACATTTGCAATTACAATTACATTCCTAACTTTAAATGCATAGACTGAGAATGGAACCTGTGTACAGGGGACCTACAGGCTCAACAAGAAATGTGAAAAGGTAAAGGACAAATCCACCTAATGACAAATTAAAGTGAAAGTGAATTGTGGCCAAGCATGGTATACTCAAAATTTGTGGTCTACAAAGAGCATAGAGGCCAAAAGTCAAAACTCTGATGCTTTTGGGTTACAGCAACTAGGTAGCACATTAGTAACACAGCTGCCATTTTGGAGGGAAAGTTTGGGGGTGGGCATATGCTATCTTATGCACTTGCTAACATTTTTCAATCTAGTAGTTAATTTAATTACTCTTAGGAAATGCAGGTCTTAGCCATAGAAACTATATTTAGGATTTATGTGGACACTGTTGGATTGCATAATGACTAAAGAAACATTATCAGCATGATGGTATAAACTGCACAATTCCTGTCTATTACCACCCACTGCCACTTAAACCAGTGGCAGAAATAAGACTTTTACAATAGCTAAATATGTGGGAGAGTGTTGCTTTTGAGTGACTGTGTTGGATTGCAGTAGGTAGCACTTCAAAATTAATGTTGAATCAAAACTAGATAGCACGTACTTTATAACTGAGAGACTTTAATGGCAATATTTCTCAAGCTAAGCCACTAGTAAATATGTAGCTCTGTCTTACTGTGTGTGCATGCGTGCGTAAATGTACACAAATTGTATATGTAGTATGTTTTTGAGCCACTGTGATATAATCTCCTGGAACAAACATATTTTTATTCATTCTGGAGACAGACTTACTTTGTTACCTAATTATAAACAATACTGAGGAAGTTGAAAAAACACAGTTTACTGTCAAGCTGTTATTTTCCTATTATATAATTGTCTAAAATTCCCAATTTGTCTGTGGCATGTCTTGAATTAGATTTCATGTAATGGTATTAATTTAGTTATAATGCTAATACATAAACTGACATGGTTTTTAAAGAGAAAAGGATCTGTGGGCAAAAGGAAGACTTAACCCCCATAACTCCACAATTTGAGTTCATGCCGGAAAATTATATTATATTATATTATATATAAGTTATATTTAAGTTAAGACACAAAAGCAGCATCCAAAATCATATACTACTATTTTAATGTAAACTGAAAATGAAAATTAGGTTCTGTGGTATGAAAGCGAGAAGAATGGTATTCAGACATACTACATCCGTCATTTATAATTAATCACATGCACTCCAGTTTACAAATAATTATCAAATTATCTTACCTGGACTCATGGGACAGGAAAGTGTCCATTGGGTACACACTACAGAATCTAAAACTAAAAATAGTAGGTCACTTTTTGTTTTTTACTCACCTCACATACTGTTTTACACATACCATAAAATATGCTCTCTCAGATGTTCCACTAATCTGTAAGATTAACCTTTAAAAGGGTTTGATGATGACTAGTCTAATCTACTTTTGTGTCAGGTTGTAATTCAGCTTCATTGTCATTTTTTTTAAACAAAGCAGCTGATATTGCTAGTGACAGCAAGAAGCTAATAGTGCTTCAGTGCCTTTCTCAAGGGTCTCACCTCAGTCATGGTGTTGAGGGTAGAAGAGAGTACTCGTTATTCACTCTCCCACCTACAATCCCTGCCAGACCTGAGACTCACAACCTTCAGTTTACAAGTCTGACTCTCTAACCCAAGGGTCACCAAACTCTGTCCTGGAGGGCCGGTGTCCACAGAGTTTATCCCCAACTTGTTTCAACACAACTGCCCGGAGGTTTCAAGTATACCTAGTAAGGCTTTGATTAGCTTGTCCATGTGTGTTTGATTAAGGTTAGAGCTAAAATCACCAGTACCAATCTTATTGACCCTTGCTTTAATCATGAGGCCACAACCGCTCCCCAGTTAATGACAAATGACAAGTAATGACACACCTGATTAAGGCCATGTCCACACGTACGCAGGTTTTGTATAAACTGAGTCTTCCCCGCTTTCGTTTAAAATAAATATCTGTCTACATGAAATCACCAAAACGCACTGTGATGCATGTTAGGGGCACGCAAGTAAACTAGGTATTATTTCATTATTTACTTTAGTATTTAATATATACATAAGAAATTAAGTATTTTTTGTAAGACATTTTGATACAAGTCTATGCAAACATGAGAACAGAGGCTGATTACCATCCCACGGTACAAGCGATGCAGAATACACAATGCGTTTGCTGTAAACGTGTGGAATTTGCCTCATTTATGTCTTCTGCATTTGATGTGAACCCAGCTGTGCTGACCAATCAGAATGAAGAAAACAGCAAGCATGCTGACATTACGGGGCAAAAACTCAGGTTGTAGTGTCTACACAACCACACTGTGTACCCGGAGTTTCGGAAAGTCTTCACCCTGGCCAGAGTTTCCTGAAAGTCTTGGTTTCAGTCACCCGATACTCCATTTCCATGTGGACAAATGACGAAACTGATGAAACAGCCACATGATGCAGATGTTGGTTAAGCATATGTTTCTATAGAAACAAGGTGAAGAAAGAAGTGCAATGGAGTACAAAAACATCTGTATATTTCTTGTTTGCAAGATGATGTCTGGCTTTATTAAAAAAAAAAAAAAAAGTACTGTTAATAATAACCTGTTATAGGCATTTTATGTTCAGCCACATTTAGTTGACTCATAAATATTACTGTCTACATTTTGGAAATAGAAATAGAAATATTTAGCAAAAGTCAAATTATTTCTTAATATACAGAGCATATTCAAATTTGTACAACATTTCCCTTCATGTTTGATACATCATTTAATAAGAGAATTAATTTACACCACATCCCTTTTATGTAATATAGACCATTGCTAAAGTGTGAAAAGCATTTAATAAGCTAAAGAACCATTCTGTGAAATATGTAATGTTAGAGGTTCTTCATGGAACCATAAATGCCATAAATGTGTGCTTCACTGGAATAGTACTTTCTTTAACAAGATTGTTTTACTATTTTGTCACATCACCCAACTCTAGTTGTTTACATAAACTTATTTTTGTGAGCAGATATCTTTGTTCAAAAAACTGAATAAATGCTTCAGTTTCTGTCTACGTCTGAAAGAAAACCCCTGCTGTTCAGTGAGGAAAAAACAACAGAATCCCACTTGTGGAGTAAACCAGGAACGGATGTGGGAAGATCTGACAGCTCCGACTTATTTCATGCTTTTTTCACACCCTTTTTTAACTTCTCGACAAATGTTTTCCTAATGTCTCCCTAAAGCCCTCGCTGGCTTTCATTGATAAAACTGGTCAGCGCAGACATTTAAAGTCACCCACTGTCTTCAGGAGTATATGAGTCTTAAATGAGCTGTAATTTAAATGAATTTCATTTGAACTGACAGTCTGAGCCTCAAACACCAGAGACTGCATAACCATCTTTGTTCTTCAATGCTGCATATTGTCTTTCCTCTTTCTAAAAAAACAAAAAAGGCATCCTAAAAAAAGGCTACTGACATAAAAAGCTACTGACAAAACTGGGGGGGGTTATGTGGATTTTAACTGTAAATGCAGTTGAACAGAATAATTAATTGCCAATTTTGCAATTAGTTGACAACGTGACAACCTTTTGATTTAAATGAAAACATTTGTATTTAGATTTCAAATCTAAAATCATTATTTTGTTCTTTCTTTATGTTTATATTCATTTCTAAACATACAAACGACACAACACTAATGGTTTAACCTCAAGAAGAGTTGGTGGAATAACCCTGATTTCTAATTACAACAACTAATCAAAATATTTGTTCCTATGATCGACTGTGACATGGAGTTTATGTGAAAACTACATTTACTGTGTCTATGGAATTACAGATTATATTATCAGAATGGCAGAATCCTAAATATCACTCAGAATGTAAATTCTGTCCAAAGATTTTAGAATGCACACATGCTTTACTGGTCTGCTTTACACCACTGCAATCAACACTTTGTATTGCGCTTTGTGATGTAAGGCTTGGATGCAGCTGCTCGGCCATGAAAACCCATTTCATGAAGCTCTCTATGCACGATTCTTGGATCTGAAGGACAGGTCTGTTGAAGGTCTGTTGCCATTGAAAGAAAGTTGGTCACTTCTGTGCACTGATGTGTGCCTCAGCATGTGCTGACTCCGCTCTGTGATTTTACATTGCCTATGGTTTTGTGGCTGTTGTCCTCAACTGCTTTCACTTTGTTATAATATTACTAACAGCTGACCGTGGAATATTTAGTAGTGAGGAAATTTCACAAACAGACTTATTGAACATGTGGCTTATTACAGTACCACACTTGAATTCAGTGAGCTTCTCAGAGGGACGCATACTTTAACAGATGTTTGCAGAAAAATAAATTATTAGAAATTGTTATTAAATTACATATAGAAAGACTAAGTTAGTCAAAAAAGTACTCTGAAGTTCAACTAATTGTATTTAAAATACTTTAATCTAATTGTCACTGGTCTATGTTAGGGATAAAGTATCCAGGAGGTTGTTATCGCAGAATAAAGCCCGACAGGCTTATCGACAGGCTGTTGTATAAGACTTATTACACGGATACTTGCCACAAAACATAAAAGTTAGACACAAAACATTGTTTTGAGCCATAAAAATTTATTAAATATTTAATTAAACCCAAAGCTGCCAGAAACTAAAACAGCTGATAGAGTATACATTAACTTCTAGATAGCCCACCAGGCACGGTGTAGATATATTTTGGTAGCCCGACTGAAAAAACAACAGCCCCAGGACTTGGGGCTACCACAATAAAGCATACTAACCTAAGTATTATTCATTCACAAGATGATGCAAAACATGGCGTGACAGACAAGCAGATACATATGAATGTATATGGATGTGAATGTATTCACTGACGGTCAAGATAAGTAGAAATTTCCAGATAAGCCTTTGTTATTTAGCAATTAAATTCGAGACTGACCTATCAGAATTGAGTATTCCAGACAGCCGTGTAATAATCTGCAATAACAACCAACTGGATGTACAGTCGTGTTTTGAGAATGACACAAATATTAGTTTTGACAAAGTTTGCTGCTAAACTGCTTTTAGATCTTTGTTTCAGTTGTTTCTGTGATGTACTGAATATAATTACAAGCACTTCATACATTTCAAAGGCTTTTACCAACAATTACATGACATTTATGCAAAGATTATTTGCAGTGTTGGCCCTTCTTTTTCAGGACCTCTGCAATTCGACTGGGCATGCTCTCAATCAACTTCTGGGCCAAATCCTGATGATAGCAACCCATTCTTTCATAATCACTTCTTGGAGTTTGTCAGAATTAGTGGGTTTTTGTTTGTCTACCCGCCTCTTGAGGATTGACCATAAGTTCTCAATGGGATTAAAGTCTGGGCAGTTTCCAGGCCATGGACCCAAAATTTCAACATTTTGGTCCACGAGCCACTTAGATATCACTTTTTGCCTTATGGCACGCTGCTCCATCGTGCTGGAAAATGCATTGTTCTTCACCAAACTGTTGTTGGATTGTTGGAAAAAGTTGCTGTTGGAGGGTGTTTTGGTATCATTCTTTTGGCCCACTCCCTTGGATGAGAAGCAACCCCACACATGAATGGTCTCAGGATGCTTTACTCTTGGCATGACACAGGACTGATGGTAGCGCTCACCTTTTCTTCTCTGGACAAGCCTTTTTCCAGATACCCCAAACAATCAGAAAGGGGCTTCATCGGAGAATATGACTTTGCCCCAGTCCTCAGCAGTTCATTCGCCATACTTTTTGCAGAAGATCAA
Source organism: Danio choprae (assembly GCA_903798125.1). Taxonomy (NCBI): domain Eukaryota; kingdom Metazoa; phylum Chordata; class Actinopteri; order Cypriniformes; family Danionidae; genus Danio; species Danio choprae. The sequence goes on along the minus strand of CAIGQW010000302.1, from coordinate 400,074 downwards.
TCTGTCCCTGATGTTTTTTTTTTTTTTGGAGAGAAGTGGCTTCTTTGCTGCCCTTCTTAAACAGAAGAACTTGACTCTTCCTGTGCAAGCTCTACACTGGTGGCACTCCCATCCCGCAGCTGAATCCTCTTTAGGAGACTAACCTGGCGCTTGCTGGACTTTCTTGGACGCCATGAAGCCTTCTTAACAAGAATTAAACATCTTTCAAGAGTTCACACTTAGCTGATGATTGAAAAATAAGCATATTTGGTATGCTGTCCCGGGAGAGAGCCCTGAGCTCAGAATATCCTTGAGCCCGGGGCTCCCTCTCGTTTGAGGGCGAGAGGGGAGTTTGAGCTCAGGTAGGTCTCGAGAACTCCCCTGCTGTGAACGTTCTTGAGATATGTCTTAAGATGTTATTTTTTGAGAAGTCAATTTACTTATGGTGAATGTCTTTGGACGGTGGGAGGAAACCGGGAAGCCCGGGGAAAACCCACGCGAGCACGGGGAGAACATGCAAACTCCGCACAGAAACGCCAACCGGCCCAGCAAGTGGAAAAGCCGGTGGTGTTCTTGCTGTGAGGCAACAGTGCTAGTCACTGGGCCGCCGTGCCGCCCAGTTAGGAGAAAGGAAGGAGTAGGGGTGGAAGGGGGGATTCTTCAAGACGAAGATGACTACAGTGAAAAACTCTGGTTATTTATAGTGTGTCTGATTGGTGCAATAAGCGAAGCTGATGCCATGCCAGCTGCGTTCAATCCTAAGCACGTGATCCTCTCGAAATTAGTTTATAACTAAACCACACTTCAAGAGTTCACACTTAGCTGATGATTGAAAAATAAGCGTATTTGGCATGCTGTCCCGGGAGAGAGCCCTGAGCTCAGAATATCCTTGAGCCCGGGGCTCCCTCCCGTTTGAGGGCGAGAGGGGAGTTTGAGCTCAGGTAGGTCTCGAGAACTCCCCAAAATGCTTTTAACTCGGGACAGCAGCCGCGTATTGAAAAAACCCCCCAAAAGGCAAGTTCAATGCTATATCCGGCTGCTGGATATAAATTGAAAGGTGGAAAAAGGGGGCGGAGTTTGGAAGCAGGCTCTTGGAAGAGACTGAGAATGAGTGCTGTGATTGACTCCATGGGAGTACGTTTTGGGAGTGATGACCTATATGGAAGGAAGAGAGAGTAGCGGAAGAATTTGCCGCTAGAAAGAGAGGAAAAATTTAGCGGAGGAACTCGACGCTGAAGGAAGGAAAAGTAGCGGAGCAGCCCGACGCTGGAAAGGGGTAAGGAGTTAGAGGTGGGGGGGGAAGAGAGCTGGAGGAGGGGGGGATTGAGGAAAGAGCGGAAGCATTCGACGCTGGAAGGAAGGGAATGAGGTGCGGAGGACTCCGTGGGAGTTAGAGCTGTAGGGTTGAACTCCTACAGGAGTCAGGGAGAAGGAGAGGGCGGTGGAGACTCCTGTGGGAGGTGGCCGGGGCGGACTCTGGAAGAGTCGGAGCTGGAATATAGGAGGAGGAAGAGTAGTGAAAAGTCAACGTTAGAAAAAAGGGGGAGAGTAGCGGAAAAACTCAACGCTGAAAAAGACAAAGTAGCGGAGAAACTCGACGCTGGAAGGGGTAGGGAGTTAGAGGTTGGAGGAGAATGCTGGGAGAAGAATGGGATGGAAGGGAAGCTGGGAGAAGAATGGGATGGAGGAAAGAGCGAATGCATTTGATGCTTGAAGGAAGGGAAGAGATGCGGAGAAACTCGACGCTAGGAAAGGGAGGAAAGGAGGTGCGGAGGAACTCAACGCTGGAAGGAGCAAAATAAGGAAATATCCAGGAATGGAGGGGGTGGGGAGAGGGAGGGAGCAGCCTGGGAATGGCTTGAAGTGACTCCGTGAGAGTCGAGCTCTTGGACACTCCGAGGGAGATGAGCTGTGAAAGGTAGAGTGCAGGGGGGGAAAAGCGGAGTATAGCTCGCGCTAAGACATGCAAAGAGAGGGAGGAGTTAAAGCTAGTCGACACTGGAAATGAGAGAAAGTAGCCAGTAATTTAATGATAGGGGGAAGGAGGAGAAGATGGGTTGGCAGAGTCATGCTCGTGCCCTTGGAATCTGGATGGTGGATGTTGTCTGGTGAGAGACATCTGGGCTTCCTTAAGGTGGTACTGGCTGAGTCGGATGTAGGTTTTGAAAGCGTCTGATGACCAGCGGCTGAGGGTTTGTATTTCGTTTTGGGGTAGCGCGTTGTGGGCTGCGGAAGTGGCGGCTCCGATTCTAAAGGAGTGACTGGAGTATGACTCGGGGGGGGAAGCCAGATATGCTAAGTATTGTTTTAAGATGTTTTTGAAACCAAAAGCGTGTAACTGGACGGTTAGCGTCATCAGTGAAAAGTGGAGAGTAGGGGTTGGGATCCTGGGATTTCCTGAGCTGGAGAAATGCTAGGAGGGTTTGGAAAGGTTGTGTGGGGGAGGGAAGGTCAAAAATAAAGATAGAGTGACCTTTGCGTGTTTGATATGTTTTGCTTTGCTTGATGAAGAAAGAAATGGTTTCTTTATCCTGCAAAGTTAGGTCGGAGATGGTGGGGTGGATGTAGGGGTTGAATTGGGATGTGATGGTAATTTCGGAACATCTGAGGAAACCGAAAAAGGCTAGGGTAAAAATAGCGTTGAGGGTGCGAGCAGTGTGTAATGACTGATAGCCTTTGCGTAGGGAATAAATGCATTTGGAGAGAATGTTGAGTGTAATTGGTAGTCTGGAATCAGGGGGGTAGGGAGGGGTTTCTGTATGCCTTTGATGAGGAGTGTGGTTTGGGAATTGGATATGGCGTCTGAAGGGGATCCGTGAATTATTTTGTGAAAAAATTGGATCCCGCTTAGGTAGCTTCTGATGGAGCTAGCTTGGATGTGTTTGGAAACGTGTAGATGAGAAATGGATGAAGTGATGGTGAGGAGGGAAAAGTCGGGGAAAAGTGTTTTGTATTGACTGTGGAAGTGTTTGAATGTGTTCCATGCTGTGAGGTATGAGTGGAGGGTTCTGGGGGCTACTGCTTGTAGGATGAGAGATATGGAAATTTGGCTGAGGTGGTGTAGGGGGTGGTTTAAGGCAATATCATTTCTGAATGAGGAGGGACGGGTGTTGGATGGGGGTCTGCTTCTGGAGCCAATAGTTGAAATTTCTGGAAAGAGAAACGAGAGAGAGAGTCAGCAATTGCATTTTTACAGCCTGGTACATGTTTAGCAGTCATTAAAAATAGTTTTTTTTTTTTTGGCTGATGTCCAGACTAGGCGTCTTAGTAGCGCATGAGTGACGGGGAGTGGGAACGCCCTTTATTAATGTATTGCACTGTAGCTTCCTTGTCGCAGTGTACTAGGATGCTAGAAGCGGACCATTCGTCCCCACACAGGATGGCCGCGGCAACTACAGGGTATAATTCGGATAGAGGTGACGAGTGTTGGATTTTGGAATATTGAGCATTTGGGGGGGGCCATGTGGAAGCGAACCAATGTCCTTGGTAAAATCCCCCGAAGCCGATGGAGGGTGCGGCGTCTGTGAATACACTGATGTCTATTGGGGATGAATTTAGGTCGCTATGGAAAAGGAACAACCGTTCCATTGCTTAAGGAAAGATATCCATAAGTTGTGTTTGTTGCGACTGGGGTTGTTAGGAAGAACGGGGTCTTCTAGTCATGCATGGATGTGGAGAGCTGGAGAGGGCGAGTAATGAATGGCGCCCTCGGGGGATGATTCGCGTGGTGAAAATTAGGTGTCCGAGGATGGAGAGGGGTTCACGTTGTGTTTTCTTATTCTCTGAGTGGATTACCGAAAGAGAAATAATGTGATTGATTTTCTCTTTCTTTATCAGAGTCTAGTTTGTACCCATAATTTAATAGAAGTGCTGGATTCGGAAGATTTCTCTTCTGTGAGAGGAATTCCGAGGTCGCGAAAACCTTTTGGGTGATCGCTAGTAATTTGGCAGGTGGCGAAAACAGGGGGGGATGATAAGAAAATTATCTAGTGGTAGATTAGGTACGGAACCCCGTATGTGTTAGATAAAATCCAGCATATGGCTTCTGAAAGCAAGGCTTCTGCATCCGAATAAGTCGGACTGCGAAGTAGGATTGCGAGCACCATTGAATGCCGAAAAGGTGCCAGTAGTCGGCAGTAATTAATGCCAGTAATAATTTAAATGCGGATGTTATGTAAAAACATTTTTTTTTTTCTATAATAATTTGTAAAGGTTTGGAGCTATAGGATAGTTAGGAAAAATGTTGTAGCTGTACAAAGGGTGGGTAGTGGAGAGAAGTGGAAATGTCCTGGTTGAAATCTCTTGTAATGTGTTGGATAAGTTAACTTGGGGAGGACTGGAGTCCTGTGGGTGTGGTCTTGAGAGAGTGCGCCTGGGGGCGTGGTGTGTTTTTAGTTTCTGTTTTCCTTTTGATGGCTATGAGCGTGAAGATAGCGGGAATGGAGTCCTTGTTGGTGTTCCTAGCCGATGGAGTGAGTGAATGATGGGAGTCCAATGTGGCGTTAGAGTACAGTCTGTTAAGTTCCGGTTTGTTTAAAGTGTGGGGAGCGTGGATGCCGGGATCTGCGAGAAGTTTACGGAGTTCGTTGACTGTGATCCTTTTTTCTGGGTGGACTGCGGAGGAGGCTGAAGCGTGTGGTGAGGTAGGTGAAGTGTTTTGCTGTCTTGAAGTGGAAGGAGAAGGGGATCCGGAGTGTTGTAGTCGAGCTGATGTGGAACGGGTAATTCTACGCCTCTTGTGATGCCTCGGGCTCTGGTGGAGAACTTCGCGGGGCTGGCTCGCGATGGGCTGCTGCGAGAGTTTCGGTGGGAGCTGGATTTTTTCGGTAATTGTTGTTGTTGGTGTTAATTTTGCTTGCTGGATGTAGCCTGTTAGCTGTAGCTTGCTGGATGTAGCAGTAGCTACTAGATGAAGCCTTGCTGGCTGTAGCTTGCTCTGCATAGAAAGCTGGATGTATCTCGCTGGATTTGTAGTAGGCGCTGAGTAGTAGCGAGCTGGGTAGTAGCGAGCTGGGTAGTAGCGCGTTGGGTAGTAGCGCGTTGGGTAGTAGCCGCTGAGTTTGTCGTGTTGATTCTTCAAGACGAAGATGACTAGAGTGAAAAACTTTGGTTAGTTATAGTGTGTCTGATTGGTGCAATAAGCGAAGCTGATGCGATGCCAGCTGCGTTCAATCCTAAGCACGTGATCCTCTCGAAATTAGTTTATAACTAAACCACACTTCTTTGAAGTTCTTGATGATCCTATAAATTGTTGATTTAGGTGCAATCTTAGTAGCCACAATAACGGCTGTGAAGCCATTTTTATGCAATGCAATGATGGCTCCATGCATTTCTTTGCAGGTCACCGTGGTTAGCAATAGAAGAACAATGATTTCAAACATCACCCTCCTTTTCGATTACTGAAATGATCTCAGCAGGTCCTTTAATGACAGCAATGAAATGCAGTGGAAAGTTTTTTCAGGATTAAGTTCATTTTCCTGGCAAAGAAGGATTATGCAATTCATCTGATCACTCTTCATAACATTCTGGAGTATATGCAAACTGCTATTATAAAAACTTAAGCAGCAACTTTTCCAATATTTATGTAATTCTCAAAACTTTTGGCCACAACTGTACATTATTCCTTACTTATTACACAGTTATCTGGAATACTTAATTCTGATTGGTCAGTCACAACATTTTCAGGTATGTTATTCTGAGATAACAACCACTGAAACTAATTAAACAGTAAATATCTGTGTACTTCGAATCATCTTGACCATCAGTGAATATGTTCACTTCCTTTCTAAGTAGTGAGAGATTTCAGATGATGTCTGGGCTTTCCATGCCTTATTTACACTTCTCTTTCTTCATGTGTTCAATACTTTTTCACTGTGTCATTTTATTTTATTACACAAAACATAATTTCGAAACTAATTTGGTTTTGTTTTCTTTGTATGCATGGATTACTTTGGTTGTTACTGACATTCGGTGAAAAATTTAGCACCTTTAGAAATATATTTTCTGAGAAATATGGTGATGTGTTCAAGACTTGTTTACCCGCTGGATATGCTTGTCTGTTTTTGTCTGTTTGGTGCGATCTTGTGATTGATTAATTTGTAGATTAGTGTATGCTCCGTTCAGCCATTTACTTTTCTTTCGGCTTTGCCTTTATGAAAGAATTAATAAACTATTAATGTGACATGGGCGACACAGTGACACAGTGGTTAGCACTGTCGCCTCACAGCAAGAAGGTTGCTGGTTAGTCCCGGCTGGTTCAGTTGGCATTTCTGTGTGGAGTTTGCATGTTCTCCCTGTGTTTGCGTGGGTTTCCTCCAGGTGCTTCGGTTTTCCCCACAGTCCAAAGACTTGCGGTACAGCTGAATTGAATAAACTAAATTGGCCGTAGTGTATGTGTGTGAATGAGTGTGTATGGATGTTTCCCAGAACTTGGTTGCAGCTGGAAGGGCATCCGCTGTGTAAAACATATGCTGGATAAGTTGGAGGTTCATTCCACTGTGGTGACCCCTGATGAATAAAGGGACTAAGCCGAAGGAAAATGAATGAATGAATGAATGAATAATGTTGCTGACTGACCAATCCAAATCAAGTATTCAGCCGTATAATAAAATGTAATATAATATAAATGAGTGGCTATAAAAACTCTGTTAAGTGTTTGAAACATTACATTCAGTTTGCACTAATCTTTTTAGTATATAATTTTCGAGTACTTCATTAAAAGTATTCTACAATTTACTTTACCCACTTACTATGTATTTATTTTTCAGAATTATGTGAATAATACAAGATTTCCTATTAAAAGTTTGATTTAAAAAATGTACACCTGTAAATGAAAGCGATGTTATTATGAAGGGGTAAACGGGAGTGACGGTAGTAATAACAGCACTACGGTAAGAGCTGAGACTCAGCACAAACTCCAGCACAATTTCAGTGTGATTACTTCAGGCTTTCATCAAGACCTGGGAGGAAAAAAAAAAATTCCCCAATTTAGGACAAAATCATCAAACAGCTGAATAACAGATTTCACAGCTGAAGTGGATCCAAATGTGCCAAGAAACGCTCAATGATTTCTGTAATAATTGCATTTGTGTTTTGCAAGCGTGCACTTAAAACCAAGGCTTTTTGAACCTCTTGTGATGAATGATGAATGTGCTGGAATAAATAACATACTAAATGTTTCTGTGTTTTCTGTAGCAGTTGCAACAACAGAGGAGTAACCAGAAAGGACAAAATGTCTCCTACTTGCAATTACTATTTTGAAAAGATAACACTGAAGTGTTTGTGAGAGGAATATAAAGAGCAATAAAGAAAATCCGTAATATAAATGTTATCATCTCCTCTGGGACTCAAATGGAAATCTGTCTTGAGTGCTCAAAATTCATTTTATTTTTTGCAATGTTTCAAAAAGTAGGTAAAATTCTATATTCTTAAAACATTAGGATATTTTATGACTTTTTCTATTACCACTAAATATTCTTTGGCTGTTGTTACTATAGTTGATTTATTAGCCAACAGCAGAGAATGTATTCATTTGAGGCCTTATAGTATACACATTTTAAAATGAGAGAATTAATTTGTACATTTATTTCTTAATTCAATTCCACGGTACTCTAAATTACATTAGTCTTTATAAATATTCCCAATAACTGAACACATCCTATTAGAAAAGACAATGCTCTACCACAAACAAAAAATAATAATATGAGAAAACCCAAATTATTAACTCATGGTTATTTACACCAAATAACCAAAGGGTTCATCCTTATCTTGGCTGTAGAAACTACTATACTGCACAGCAAATGCTTCAAAAGAACTACAACTTTAAGAAAATGTGGTAATTTTTTAAACAAGATGCCAAATTGTTACATCTTGTATAGCACATTTTGCAGCAGCAAAATCACAACTTATGTGTGAGGGCAGAAAAGAGCTGTGTTCACACATAAAAACAGTGTTTACAGATGTCTTAAAGACTTAGCAGCCAAAAAATGAAAGAAAAGAGACTAAGGAAGTGAAAAATTATTATTTTGTGTGTGTGTGTGTGTGTGTGTGTGTGTGTGTGTGTGTGTGTGT
>CAIGQW010000302.1:368591-391925 GCA_903798125.1 Danio choprae | reverse complement strand
ATATATATATATATATATATATATATAGTTAAACAATAAATAAATAACTGCAATTTACATACCCTTGGTTTTTAATACTGTGTGTTTTTAATATTCATTACTCTTGATCTATGAGTATTTTTTCATTTGTTCATGAATCTCTTGTTTGTTCTGAACAGTTAAACTGCTGCTGTTCTTCTGAAAAATCCTCCATATCCTGCAGAGTCTTCAGGTTTCAGCCTCTTCTGTAGATTTGAACCCTTTCCAGCTGTGACTGTATGATCGTGAGATCCATCTTTTCACTCTGAGGATGATTGAAGGACTCAAACACTACTGTTAAAAGCGTTTAAACCCTCACTGATGCTCCAGAAGGAAACATGAGGCATTAAGAGCTAGGGGGAGGGGGGTCTGAGGATCAAGGTAAATTGCACTTAATTTGTCTTTCGGGAAACATGCAAGTATTTTATGTTATTTCCGAAGGGCAGTACTAAATGGAAAACAATGATATTACAACAAAATAAGAAAATCTTCAAGACATTCTGTTTTAAAGTTTTCACCCCCGGCTCTTAATGCCTCATCTTTCCTTCTGGAGCATCAGTGAGGGTATACAGAGGTTAAACAATGAAACACTGGGCAATTTAATGTTTCATGGTTAAATATGAACAGCCTGGTGGCCAATCTTCCTTGAATGCACATTCCACTAGTAAGAGCAGAGTGTGAAGGTTTAATTAGCAGAGTAATAGCACAGTTTTGCTTAAAATATTGCAGTGCACACAACATTATGGGTGACATATCAGAGTTCGAAAAAATAATAAATTGTTGGCGCATGTCCCGCTGGCGCATCTGTGACCAAGACAGCAAGTCTTTGTGATGTCAGCATATCATGAAGAAGGACGAACCACATCAAACAGGAGTAACAGTGGACACAAGAGGAAGCTGTCTAAAAGGGATGTCCAGATGCAAAAAAAAAACATAAAACCACAGCTGGCCAACTCACTGCAAATGTAAATGTGCACCTCAACTCTCCTGTTTCCACCAAAACTGTTCATCGTGAGCTCCACAGGGTTAATTTGCACGACTGGGCTGCTTTAACCAAACCATTGGTCACTCACACCAATGACAAATATCGGTTTCAATGGTGCCAGCAGCAAAAATCTTGGACTGTTGTCTTGGATTGTTCTCTGGTGAGTCCACCTTCACTATCTTTCCCACATCCGAGAGAGTTACGGTGTGGAGAAGCCCCAAAGACCCAGACTGTTGCATGCCCAGAATGAAGCATTGGGGTGGATCAGTGATTGTTTGGGCTGCAATATCATTGCATTCCCTAGGCCTAATACTTGTGCTAGATGGGCATGTCACTGCCAAAGACTACTGAACTATTCAGGAGGACCATGTGCAACCAATGGTTCAAACATTGTATCGTGAAGATGGTGCTGTGTATCAGGATGATAATGCACCAATACACACAGCAAGACTGGTAATAGAGTGGTTTGATGAAAGTGAAGTTGAACATCTCCCATGGCCTGCACAGTAACCAGATCCAAATATTATTGAGCCACTTTTTGGGGTCCTTTAGAGGAACGAGTCAGGAAACATTTTCCTCCAGCAGCATCACATAGTAACCTGGCCACTATTCTGCAAGAAGAATGGCTCAAAGTACCTCTGGCCACTGTGCAGGACTTGTATCTGTCATTCCCCAGATGAATTGATGCTGTATTAGCCACAAAAGGAGGCCCAAAACCATACTAATGAATTATTGTGGTCTAAAACCAGGTGTTTCAGTTTCATTGTCCAACCCCTTTATATGTAAACAGACGTGTATACACACATACATACACCTTTCAGAACAATTTGGGAAATTTGTACACAATGTAAATGCAAAAAAGACAGAGAGATGGCAAGAGAGAGAAATTTTCAGAACAAATTTACAAAAAGTAAAAGTAGCACTAAGCACAGCTTGAACTGTTTTGAGGCTTTCCTAAATCTTCTTCTTGTTCAGGTGATCCCGTATTGCCTCTTAATTATTCAGGTCTGGACTCTGTGGAGGCATTTCATGACTGTCAGTGTTGTATGATGGATTAAAACTTCAGATTATAGTCAACAACACTGGCAGAAACTAAATCAGGACAGAGTCTCTCCAGTATGTTTCAATAAAGGCTGCAAGCAAGGATTCTTCCATCTATCTCCAACTCTTACGTCTTAAACAATTAGACCAATAAAATCCAACCCTAACCTTAATGTATTTAATTACATTTGACAAGTAAATCTTAATTATTAAGTCCTTTGCGGTCTATACGGTCACAGATAACATTCTTACATTTTTGTAAATAATTTAAAATGTCACATTTTCAGATGTGTAAATGGGTCACATACGAAAAGTGGTTTTCAAGTGACAAAACCATGCAATTGTAACAACTTAAAATTTTTTGAACATTGGAATATGCTTTTTTTCTGAGAAATGATTTGCAGAATCCTACTGAAATGTCATTTATTGCAACAATACGTCATATAGCAATACAATTTTGCTAGTGTTGAGTATTAATAATTTAATGACAAGACAAGGTTATATATTAAGATCACAGTTACTTCTCGTTAAATGACATGTATGAAATTTGTTTTCTGGGAACTGGATCTGGTGGCTAGTTCCTATAACTGAGTTCCTGTATTTACCTGGTGTGAAAGCCCTTTTGTTTAGGTAGTCTGGAAAAACATTAAAAAACTTGACAGTTTGGGTTCAGTTGAGTCGCTGAACATGCAAACTTTCTTAGACCGGTAAGCTAAACTAGCAATCATAGCTTTTCTGTCAAACCCATCATAAAAACACTGAAAATCTATAAAGATAAGAATAATCTTAAAGTACATGCTGAGTTTAAGAGGCATTTGCAAAGGTTGTTTGAAAATGATTTATTTTTGCTTTTCCGTTAGCTGACACTAATAGCGCCGAAACCACATATTTCATCTTTTAACCGAACTGCATACAAACACAAACGTCGTTGTGATGCCATGTTATAATGAATGTTCTTTCAGCGTGAATACCTGAACCACACTTCACAGCTGTAGAGTATTCAGCATTTACAGGCTCTTGTCCTGCTAGATGTGAGAGGAATACCAAAGACGACACAAGAAACCAGAAAAACCTCCCACTCACAAGTCAACATATTGAACATCGACAGCACTTGTGAGTTATGAGTGACCTCACACTTACTACAAGTGGACACACTCACCCTCCCTTCATTCCCATCACAGCATGACGAGGGAGGTAACTTGCTATTATGAAATCAGGCGAATTAGATGCTAAAAATGGACTGTCAGGAATTGTGTTACTGGCCTAGATTTGAAGGCGTCATACAGCCTTGTCAATCAGATATCTCAGATCTGTTGGCAGACGCGCTGCTGTGAACTATTGAATTATTTTAGATGAAAGTGTTAGAGGATTATTCAAATTGCCACGCACTTGACTTGATGCGAAATATAATAAAATGCAACACTGCCCTCTAGAGGAGAGCTGGATACATGACAAAGTGGTATTACGTTGACTCATTCAGACACTCTGGATAAAAATTCAGACTTTAATTAACAAGAAAAACTCACGAATACTGTTATCAAATGTCCATTTATTCCCACTTAATCAGAAACTCCAAAGTCATTCTGCCTAAGAGATCCAATGTGTTTACTTTTCTCAAATGGACACTTTGCACCTCAAAAACCTCTCACTGGGATACTTTTTTTTGGAAATGATTCAATATAATGTGAAACTGCAATTAAAGTTTTAGAGCATGTGCCTTCAGGGTTTCCTCAAAGGGAAAATCCAGTTCCCATTACAGATGCAATCTTCAACCTTCCAAATGACTTCTTTGAGGGCCAAAATTGTTTATTACACCTTCTTCCAAATCTCCCCATCATGGATTTATCAGGCGGTTTATATATTACACTCCAAAAGGCTCACCGGTGTGATTCTACCAATGCTCCCAGTCTTTCATTTGCTCACGTAGCTCGATATTTCTTTATCCAGGCTGAAGGCAAAACGGTGGTTGAGGAAGAGGAGCTGGCCGTGAGGAAGGAGTCTGTGCAACAACGCGTCCACTCGATCACTTTTCAGCAACACCTGAAAATAACAGCTAAGTCAGCTAGAGAGAAAAGGGTTGTGTCAAATAATCAATAGCTTGGCAAAATGCCTATTTGCTTTTTGAATACGTGTCCTTGTTCGCTACCCGAATACCCATACAGTAACTGGAATACCATTCTGAAGTAAATATCTGCAATAAAAAACAACAACCCAGAGCCCGGCGGATTGCTTTTCTGCGGATGTATTGATCGCAATGTAATCAGCAGTCTAACATGTATCTCATACAGATTGAGATGCATATCCTTATCATTTCAGTTGTGGCCAATAGATTGCATTGGTGTAAAAAGAAATAACTGGGCCAGCAGCAGACACGAGAAGGGTTCGAATCAGGCTGCTTTATGAGACTGTGGGGATTCAGCAAGAGTTCAGTTCTGCTGTAACAATAAAAGTCATTTCTCTAGGATGAAGGAATCTACACGATGCAGAGAAAATCTCGGGTGTGTGCGTTTTACAGTCACTCAAACAAACGTTTTTTTATTTTTGGAATTTGAAAGGTTTGGAGCTATCATTCAAAATGGATATATTAAATTGACTGCATGTGATACTAAATAACCACAAAAATGTTATATGGTACTGTTATTGTTTTTATCGTCAAGTACCCACACTAGGACTGCACGATTAATTAAAGGTGATTTTCAAGCACATTTTTTATCAGTTAGGGGCTGTTATAGTTATAGCTTCATGCATTTTTTCTGATTGGATAGCTATCCAATGGCAAAAGTAAGGCAGGTGTAAATGCCCTCTGAAATGCATTTCAGATGGATATAAATCCTGTTCATGAGGTGGTCTGGGACACATTCCAGATGAAACTGCACAGGTCTAAAAGCATCTGGTTGTTAAAACTACATATGTAAATTTTACTCCAACCAAAATAAACAAAAAGTAAATGCGAGAGTGTGTTTTGGTCTAGAATGACCATATTTTATCAGTAGCATTGTTATTTTGGGGCTTACAGGCTGAAAGGTTTGAGAACCCCTGGTCTATATTACACAGTCAGATATACAGTGAATAGCATGCAATGGCAACAGCACAGATGATGCTGTTTTATTTGTTTGTTTTGTTTTTTAATTTTATTCTATTTTTTAACGGTTATTAACCATTAAGCTATAAAATTTGAATGTTAAATTAATATCAAATGGCATGTTTTTTGTTTGTTTACAAGAGGCACAACATATTGTTTTTGAGAGTGTATACACAAATTAATGTAAACCCTTAACAGTTTTGTATCTGTACAACAAAAATACACGTTTCATTTAGCCTATAATAACAGTAATCGCAAAGCCTGCCTTGTGTGCTTGTAATGATGTTTTATCTGAACATATATGTATATTTCTCTACATTTTTGTAAAAAATAACAATAATCAAGTGAAATGCATTGTATCTGATGCTTTAAGTCACCTAGTTAAATTTGAATATAGCGTAGGATTTGAAGATCAAATTTATATCCGTTTAGAGGAGACACATTTATTTACAATTAAGTGGAACCGTTTTAATAAATAAGACAGCTATCTGATCAGAGAAAACCTTTAAAGTGACCATGTGTAAACCAGCCCTAATGCCGACTTTGTAATCAGTATTAAATCTCCAGCACCTGCTTTCAGATGGAGCAATGTTTACTACACAGAGCCACAGTTCCCATACAAGCTATGCAAAAAAATCATGGACAATTTAATTGCCGCAGTCCTGAAATCGAAGATAGTCATTGTGTTATTTGACAGCTGTTTGTGTCGCTATTATGGCTCTGTGTTGCTGCTACATATTTTTACACTAAACTCACTTTCAGATTCCCTGATTCCCTGTGTCTCTTCTTTGTAAGGTATATGCAGTTTCCACAAGAGAGCGCCCTCTGGCCTTCAGAAACAATTTACTACTGATAACAGAGCTGTGTTTTGTTTCCCTGACAAGATTTGCATGAGAATCGCAGCATTTGTTGAATCGCAATTTGATTTCATTATAATTAATCGTGCAGCCCTAACTCTCACACATGCTTATAGACTGAAAAAACTGGATGCTTTCGCGGAACATTTCACAAAATCATGGTTTTGTTGTTTACACTGAGACAATGCTGCAGTTCACAAAACGATACATCTAAATAGCATGCAAATTAGAATTAGGATGTCCCAAATCATAGCATATTTGCATGAGCTTCCAAAGCTACACAGATGGTCTATTATTCCCTCTAGAAATTCAAAGTGCACACTCTAATGGCTAATACTGCCCACAATACAGATGATTCAGAAGAAAGATTAATAGCTAACCTGAATAACATGAAATAAAAACATTCATTTGTTAATGTGTTAATGCTATCTTTTGTAAAGATGCATTTGGTCATAAACTGTTGAATGCATCGTGCAAACAAAATGATTTCTCTGCATAAAAAAAAAAAACAAATGGCAGAGTAACATGCTACTCTCAGTCAATTTTCAGTAGAGAAGGGAATCAAATATGAAAGAAGTGAGAGAGATGTGACAAGATGATTGACAGGGCTGTTGAAATGGTGGAAAAATAAAATAACAAAGCAGCAGAAGGGTGTTTAAGACTCAGTTATGATGAAGTAGTATTTTTTCTTAAAAGCTGCCTGCTGTCCGTTCTGTTGCACGCTCAAAAGTTTGTACTTAACAAAAAGTATGTACTTTTTAGCAAATCAGGAGGCAAATAATGGTATCAATTTCAAAAATGTTCATTTTGAAACCCTTTTCAATGGTTTGTGTTTTAAGCCCCCCAAAATGCAGTTGTTGTGTATATAGTTTATACGTTGTTTATGCATATAAAGTTTTACATTTTTGGTGTACTGTATGATTTAATTATGACTGGCTGATAAACATTCCGATTTGCCATAAAATAAATTACATTTTAAAAGTATCATTCATAAGCATTAAAAACATTTTAAAAGTTTTACAGAGCAACTGACAAATAAATACGAATGTGACTACTTTTTCCAAGAAGTAGACAGACGTAATTAGCAAAACAACAGAAGATCACACACTTTCAATGAGAACTGGCAATTTGCATGATCAAATATTTGCTTGTTAACATGAGATAATACAAAGTTAGTTTACAAGAACTAACGATGAATGGCTATTTTAATTAAGTAAAGTTAACAAAGATGAATAAATGCTGTAATAAAGTATTGACAACTGTTTTAAATACATCTACATTAACTAACGGAAACCTACTGTAAAGTGTAACCAAAAGTTACGCATCTATTTATTTCTTATTTATTTTAATCTAACATTACAATTAATTTTTGCATTTATTTGTTTGAACTAATACTTATAATGAAAACTGGCAATTTCCTGGCAACTGGCAATCAGGTGTAACTATATGCAATATAAGTCTTTAGTCTTTATGTTAAGTGGCTATTAAAGTCAGACCAGTGCTGTATATATTGAAATATTCATACAATTTGTATTCTCTTATTTATTTTAATCTAATTTTACAATTCATTCTATTATTTGTTTGTTGGTTTTTGTCCAATGAAAACTGGCAATTTAAACAATAATTAGTAACAGTCATGGACACAAGATTTATAGCTCATGCTTTAAATGTAGCACAAAACAGATTTGATAGACTTTTGCTAGTTTTGCTAAGGGTTTTACTGTTTAATGGTTACACTGCAAAAAAAATGATATTATTACTTCAATTTTTTGCTTAGTTTTTTATCTAATCCAAATATCAAAAAAAGTCTTAAATCAAGAAGCATTTTCTAGACAAATGAAAACTATTGTCTGGTTTTAAAGAAATATATGCTTAAATTAAGTGAGTTTTTCCTTAAAACAAGCTAAATAATCTACCAATGGGGTAAGCAAAATAATCTTGTTTTTCCTTCTGATTTAAGATTATTTTGCTTACCCCATTGGTAGATTATTTAGATAGTTTTTACAGAAAAACTCACTCAATTGTGGCATATTATTTCTTAAAACAAGACTTTATGTTTTGCATGTCTAGAAAATGCTTCTTGCTTTAAGAATCTTTAGATATTTTGACTAAAAACAAGACAAAAAAGTCAAATCTTTTTTGCAGTGTATGGGTTTAAATCCAAAATGCCAAGCATTAACAATAACAACAGCTCCTCTAACAAAACAATCATTAGTCCTATGACAGTCTGACCTCAGCACCGGGTCCCAGCAGACGCAGCTCCTCCAGACAGTGACGTGCGATGTTGCGAAGCGCTCCCTCTGCCAACAGAAGGTTTTCATGTGGTCTGCAGACCAGCGTGAAGGCCAAAGCCTGCACCCCGAGCCACAGAACAGCACTGCGATCTGGAAACAGCTCTGCACTGCCCAGGGAAAACACTCCGCTGTCAGCTTCACCCAGAGCTACAGCCTCTTCACCCAAAACAGACTCCACACACAGACGACCCGAGGCCTCCCTGCTCAGACACACCGCACTCCTCACCTGCCTGCGGGAGAGAAGAGAAGAGCAGACAGAGAGCGGGACTGACCTCATTACTGCTCCCCATGGGTATACATAGAAAAACAAAAATACCACAGTTTAAAGGAGTAATGGAATATAAGCTAATAAATACAGGGTGGGTGAAAAGTATCTAGGCTATAGAACTTGGAGTATCACTGGAGTATCACTGGAGTTCTTCTCACAAAAAAATGGTTAGTATTTGCTCACCTTGATGTCAACCTAAACCTGTATAACATTAGATTTTACTACAGTACACTGGTGTATTGTAGTATGAAGAAAAAACAGTAGTGTATTTGGTAATTTGCTTATATTTAGTTGTTTAATTACGACAGCAACAATAGAAATTACCTGATTAACCGATTAATTCAAGTACTTTACTATAGTATGGTTCAAAAACGCTGTAGTATTTATTATAATGTAGTATATATTTTTATATTTTGTATATTAATGCTGTATGATCATGTTTAACCCCCATATAAAGAAAAGTATAATTATGTCAAGTCATCAAAAGATTGCAGAGCTGCATTATATGTAGTCTTTGTGATTTGTTAATCACGCTTACCTATATGAGTTCTACTATATAATTGTAAGTTTTGACATTTGTAAGTAATTGGCAAGTTACACTGTTTCAAAACACATCTGAATGGGAAATTTGCACCCTTTATCTTCTTTGAAAGGGATAGTTCATTCGAAAAGGACAATTCTGTCATCATTTACTCATCTATACTCAGTTTGGTTTTTCTGTTGAACACAAGAAGATATTTTGGAAAATCAAGGGAAATAGTAGCCATCAACATCCACTGAATATTCTGTGGAGGTCAAAGGCTTACAAGGCCACAGTCGAAAACTAAAGTATACTACAGTATTTATTACAGTTCATCAGTTCACTACAGTAAATACTACAGTATACTTTAGCATTAGTTAACAAAGTGTACACTATAATACACAATATAACACACTTTACAATAGTATGGTTAAAAAAAAGTACAGTATTTACTATAAATGCTATAGTATTTTTTCATGTGGGTATGGAAACTCTGAATGACTTCTCATCTTAGTTCATGTCAGTTTGTAGCAACCACATTAGTAGGCTCTAAATTTGTGAGGAAACTCTTTTGATTGAGTGGCTTAAAATAAATCAAAATACTTTTTTTCACATAATTATGCATACTCCCTATGTTTCAGAGACCAGATTTAAAGCTAGTTTTGTCTTAACTGAAAATAAATGAATCTTTCTTTTAAAATATGTTGATGACCTTTGTTTAGTCCCAATATGCACACCAGTAATCTGTAAACAAGGCCTATACCCTATAGAGGAAAGAAATATGCTAAATACACTTATAAATGCAGTATAAACACTAGAAATCTACTGGTGCAGTATGAACTGCTAAACTAATAGTTTGTTCAAAGTATACATCTGTACTTTCATAAACTAATTCTTTACTACACGTCTGACAAATGTAAATATACTCATAAGTTCACTTGCAGTACAAATGATAAACGTAATTGTGAACTACTTGAGAACTACTGTTACTCTTACAGTTCATGTAAAAGTATACTGTTATGCTTAAAAAGTGGGCCAATTAAGTCCTAAGTGGCTTTCAAGTAGTCTAGACTACTATTAGTATACTACTAATACACAGATGTTAGTACACTTAAGTATATACTTCATCAAGTTAACTTGAAATATACTTCTTACGGGTGACAACAAACAAATAATAAGGTTTCCTGTAGATGCAGGAAGCCTAAACTAAAGCCAAAGCCACATTTAGAGGATCTTGCTTTTGCAAAAAAAAAAAAAAAAAATAGGATGTGGTTTCAATGATGGCATTTCTACAGCCCGTTCTGGTAACTTTTAGCTAGCAAAGCAGAAACACAATGACGATGGAAAATCAGCATGCGAAGATCCTCTTACTCATATTAGACTTTGTACTGGTTGGCTCTGCTGTGAAACTCAAACCACATTTACTACATAATTCAAACATATAAAGAAAATGTTTAAAATATTTAAACGTATGAGGAAAATATTATACAGTGACTCCTGCATACAAAACATATTGAATGGATTATTCTGAGGCAATTTAATATCCATTACAAAGACAGTGTCTTTGCTGGAATTATTAATGGTATTTACAAAAACAACAGAGCAAGCGAGGCCATTTATAACTTCAAGGCTTCTACCCAGCAAGCTCTTTGTGTGTGTGTGTGTGTGTGTGTGTGTGTGTGTGTGTGTTTAAAAGAAGTCTAATAGACATCCAACAATAGTCCAAAAATAGACTGGGATAAATCACTACACGTGTGGAGTTTGTCTACTTTGACTATTTGGTGACTAGTCTATTTTTGGAGTATTGTTAGACGTCTGCTACATTTCCACTGTCAGCCCAAATTTAGCTTTGTTGTAGCAAATACGTGCAAGTTTAGATGCCTATTAGACGTCTTTTAAACTAAATTACTTAGTGAGTGGTGACACTTTTAATTCATTGTGCTTCTTAATGCTAATTTGTATTTATCATCACATCATTTGAATTCATTAGCCATTCCTGTTTTAACACAATTAAATGTTCCAGTAGAGGATAATAGATCTGAAGGCTGGTAAAGTCACAGAAAAAAAACGCTTCCTTGTATATAATGTAAAATAAGGTGAACAGTGTTGTCTTGTGGAGATGTAGCGACAGTTGGACGCTGACCTTGTTGTAAAAACATTGTAAAGTGTAAAGTCACATCTGTTATAAAGATAGTGTATGGTCTGCATTTCAAATTACTGCTTTGCCAACAGACTACACTCAAAAAAAAAAAGAATCACAATGAAGTTTATTATTAACGGTTTTATAATCTTTGGACTTTATTTGTCAGTATTTTAAAATCTATGAGGTCAATTTCCTTAGAAACAATCTAAATCTCTTCAAATTGAATACTATTATTAGATTTAATAAGTTTAAAAAAATATATATATATATATGAATATAGTACAACTATATCCAGCTATAGAAAAAGCCAGTTCAAAGTAGTTCAATCCTATGAGATTTGTTTATTTAATATTCGGGGGCAAAATTGATACAGCTTCCACACAATCGATTAAAGCCAATGTGTTTTAAATTAATAAGAACTGAAAGACTATATGGGATTGATATTTTGAAGTTAAACAAATAACAAGATGCAATATCAAATCCAAAGTGTTTTAAGTTTAATTATATTAAAAGCCTGTAATCCAAAGAAATGGAAATTTTATATGGAATCAGAATAAATAAATCTTATTTGTTAGGCCTAAATATTTTTCAGTGTGCTGTTCATTTTTCCAAGCCCCAAATTTGACTCGGTCTGAATTTAAAAAAATAATAATACTACTGGCCGAGAACCAAGTTTGAAACCTTGTCCTACTTTCTACAAACCACATGAAAATGCTGTGAGAAACACATTTACCCCGTTTTTGACTTTCAATTATTCCTTTATCATACTGAGACTAAGAAACACTCTCTTACTCATTAACCAAACATCAACACTGCTCTGGGACGTTAGGGAAGGGCTGGGAAGCTGGGAAACTGCAGGCTCCTCCTCTTTGGAACGGCTCTGGAATGTGCATGTGCAGAGACACGTGCCGCCGCTCTGCTAACCACAGGCAAGGTCCCTGTTAGGAGCGGCAAATTTGAAAAACAAGAGACTCAACCTCCCAACACCAGTGAGGGGGAAAAAAAAAAAAAAAAAAAAAAAAAAAACACAGGATCAAGAGATGATTCAGCAGAGATTTATTACCCCAAACTCCAAATTTATTCATGAATACATAAACCAGCCTCTCGGTCGCAGAGGACCAATAAAACACACTCAGAAATGTATAGAATTTACAAAACAAATACACCATTGCAAGGCAGATGAGAGTTTTGTAAATGCTCAACTGTCACTGGTTTATGGAACAAGCAGAACTCAATCTCGTTTGGTGAACTATGATGTGGTCAACACTTGCCGACCAGCAGCAAAAGTCAGGATCCGGTCCCCGAGTTAAAGCTGTCAGTCAAGTGAGCGAAATGAGGAGAAAAAAAAAAAAAAAAAAAAACTTTTTGCTGGCTTCCTTAAAACAATCCTCGAACTATATGGTCAGAGTTTTACACATTATATGGAGGAGAAAAAAAATAAATAAAAAAAAAAAAAATATTATTCCGATATTAGCATGCACATAATGTGGTTTTAGAATATGAAAATTCTGTATGAAAAATTACACCATTATCCTTCTCAGATCAGTTAAATGGCCAACCAATCAGATGTGGTGAAAAAAAGGAGCTAAAATAATAATACTTCTAATTATAATAATAAAGCACTTATTCACCACATCAATTTATTTAAAAAGTGCTTTGGGGGAGAGAGAGAGAGAGAGAGAGAGAGAGATAATTATATATGGAAAAAAAGTTAAGTTAAGACGGGGCAGTGGACCAAAATTGTGAGAAAGTTAGTTTAAAACGTATAATTCATGGCAGTGACTTGTAGCGGTGTGCTTCTAAAGGGAGATCAGAATAATTATTAAAAAAAAATAATAATAAAAAAAATAAAAAGGCAGTTTAAAAGTGATGACATCAAAACAAACGGCCAGAGACTCAAAATAACCTCTCGACCTCTTTTAATGTTGTGATGCCAAACCCTGAAATGCAGAAACAGTCCCGCACTAAACACATCTTCAGGTCTCTGCCATGGCTCACGTGTGAGGGCAGCATACGAGCAAGTAAAGGCAGTAAAATTATGAGGGAAACATGAGCACTTTGGCAAGCCTCAGAGCTTTTTGAGACGGCTGTACATGTCTCTCTTGCTGCGTTCTCCGGCCCAGGTGCGGCTCTTCAGACGAAACTTCCGTAGGTCTTCTTTAAACTCTTCATGAAGCATCGGTCTATACATCTGGGGTTCACACACTGCCTACAGAAGGGAAGAAAATAATGCATACAGTATAAGCTTAAATGAGAAAATATATAAATAAATAAAAATGCCACTTTGGAAATTGAACGGCGAGGTGTAACTGCACATATTAGTACTGAAAATCTCCAGTAAGGGTATTTTGCTTTATTTTTATTTATATCTAAATTTTTTTTTTTTTTTTTTTTTTTTTCTTACACAAGCCTATTTTTTGCCAGCTGCATAAGGAGAATTTTCAATCTGGTTTCAAAGACAGGACTTACAATAAGATCAGCTCAGGGTCCAATAAGGATGCCAGTCATTTTTATCTGGTATTCAATTATTTATAAATTATTATTCTTTGTATTTATTTAGAAACATTACCGGTGTGCATCTTGACAAAACGAATGCCCTATGTATGAACATTTTTGGTGAAAGTTTCTTTGAGTTGAAGCAGCTCAGACTTTAAATAAACCCTAAATCAATATTAATTCTTTAAATTCAAGATTAAACTTGTAATAAAAGGCGCTTTATATTTTCAAATGTTGGCAGTCAGTTTGTGTTATGTTTAATTGCATGTATAACTAATATGTAAAAACTGTCATATCCCCCATCCACAACAACAGTCGGAGTGTGGTTTAGATTTTAGGTATGAGTTGAATGATTCTGGGGGTGGGGGAATTAAATAAAAATAAAAACATTATTATTATTAATTTAAGAGATAAGTCTGCTCTAATTTTGAAAATATATAAAAATTAATACATTTTGGATTTTCTGACAGCTTTACTTTCTGTAATTTATTTTTCTTTTAAATATCAGTACATACATTTTATATTTTTATTTAATTCAGCTTGAAATAATGATCCACTACTGAAGCATTTAAAGGTCCCAAGTGAATTATTGGATGAATCAGTATTTAACAATCTCCATTAATCAGTGAAAAGTTTAACAGTTGCATCGTCACCATTATTAGTGCAGTTACATTTACTTTAAGCATTAAGCTACTTTCAAAACAGCCATTTTGTTTAATACTGTAGACGTCGGTCCATGTAACTCAACTATAAACTATATTTATAAAAATATATATATTTTTATATAATAAATAACTTTAAAAATATAGATTGAAAATATAAAGCCATTTTATGAAAATTACATATGACAAGTACTCTCTCTGGGTTAAAAGCAGGATTTGATTGTACCATGAAATGTATGATGGTTAAAGTGAACCACAAAAAAAAAAAAAAAAAAAGCAAAGCCATGTTGAATAATGGTAGTGGTAATAATGGCATGCATGCGCGTGCATATATATATAGGATTAAATGTGCAGATCTAATTCAATATATGAACCAAACTGTCATGAATGTAGTTACACCTCCAATTTTAGATTGAAATTGAGGAAATGCACGTACTTTGTGAACCTGGAAAAAGTCTTTGTAGCCTCCCTTCAGGATATAGAGCTCAGGGTAATGGAGGTTGGGGTATTCATTCATGAATCGATCTTTTTCTCTAACGTATCGGCACATCCGCGGACCACGCTCGGAAGAAAATTCACAGTGGAAAACCAGCAGGACGCGCTTCTCGGGGCATTCTGGCAGAATAGGACTGCGTAAAAAGTAGTCATCAATTTGATCCTCTTGATGGAGATTAAGAGCACCCTGAAAGATGACAGAGGAGTTAAAAAATAAAAATAATTTGCTCAATACTACAAACAACTGCATTCAATTTAATAAAGTTGCAAGTGACTCTTACTTTAATATGGCCGCCCTCATATTCATACGGATAACGGCAGTCGATGACAAACAGCCTCTCCACTAGATCTTGAAACTGTCCACTAATTGCTTTAACCATCTGTAAAAGCAGAAACAGATGTCAGCAGAGAATTGGATTATAGGAAAGATGCCAGTGCAGTATACTTTATATAGATGACAAGGCGGGCTGGTCTGTTCTTAACTGTGCAAGTGCTTGTTTTGCACATGCGGTGTATCTTTGCGTAGTAACTTACAATCTCTGGAGTGATGTACTTCAACTCTTGGTGTTTTCCTTGTACTGTGGGCAGTGCAGGAGCCTTTAAAAAGAGACAAATGCATGTATATTATACAAATTTTCTTAAACATTAAGTTGACTGTGTAGATTAATATCATCATCATCATCATCATCATCATCATCACCTAAATTGCTATATTTTAATAAGCATTTTACATTTAAAATGGGTTAATATGATTATTATTAATAAAATAATAAACATCTAATGTAAACCATCACAATCTCTGCACTTCATTTTGTTTAAATAAAATATTAGAATTTAATACATTTTAAATTAATGAAATTAACCCTTTAACTGCCCCAAGGAAAAAAAAAAGTTTGGATTGCATTTCTTAACTCCTATTGTCGCTAGTTAACACAATTGTTCTTCAACATCCCATAATTTCTCAAATATCAGCCTGTACCAAATGATTGATATGTCGCTTTATGGTAAAAGTACAGGAATTAACACATATACTATGAAAAATCTGAATATTTGAAGTGCAAGACCAATTTATATAAAAAAAATAAATAAATAATAAAAAATAAATAAATAATAATAATAATAATAATAATAATAATAATAATAATAATAATAATAAATCAAAATAAAACATTTTTGAATAAAAAAAAAGATGATTTTTAGTAAGTATGCCATAAAATTTCAGATTTTCATTTAACATGCTTTCTTGGTTGTTTTTTTTACAATAAACCCAAAATTAGGTGTAGTAGTGCAACAGGACATTTGTTTGATTTTTTTTGTTTTTTAGTAAACCAACCATGCTGTGTGTGTAAGGCTTTATTTAAAACAGTCATTCTTTAAATGACTTTAACTGTCATTATTTAAAACAGTAAAAACATGGTCAACTGATTAGTAGAGCGGCAGTAAAAGGGTTAATGAAATTAAGCTATAATAATTTTACTTTGTAAAGCGTATTACACAATATCTTAAATTATCATTTAAGTATTTAATATTGTAATTATTTCAAATTAAATATTTAAAATCACTTTAAAATACCTTACAACAAACAGGAAATTAAATAGACATGCACATTTAACTACATTAAATATGCATACGTTATATTTATTAAATTAAAACAATTTGTTATTTTTATTTACACATTACATTAATAATTTTTTTAATAAAATATATAGAAGGAAAAAAATTAATAAATAAATTCAAGAATGATAAACGACTGTACAAAAACTTAAACCTGGTTTACACCCACCTTGGTGAAATCTCCAATCACATTACTAGGATCGGTGTCCAACATTCTTTCAATCTGTGAGTGATTAAATGACTTGGACCTCTGAACCTATAAGGAGAAAGACTAAAATCAGGACTCAATCCAAACATACACATTAGCACCATAATATGAGGTTTATTTTGTCTCTTCTTCTGACCTGATGTACAAGATCCTCTTGCTCTGCTGGTGACACTTGTGTCCCTGCCAGGCTCCGTCTCCTCTTTACTCGAACAGGCGTGTTCTCATCTTGTGGTCTTTCGGGTCTCTTGAGCGGGATGCGCCCGACTGGACTGGGCATAGATGGAGATCTGAACAACCCACGTGGACGACAGCGAACAACAGGCTATGGGTAATGAAAGTGGATTTGGTCATTAACCAGTCACAAAATTGAAGAAGAAGAAAAAAAATAAATAAATAATAATAATAATAATAATAATAATAAAAGTCAAGGAAGTTATAAGAAAAGATTTGAGTTTAACAACATACCGAATCAGCACTGTCAGGACTTTGTTTGGCCACCAGAGGAGCAGTGAGTAGACTGTCCATTCCCAGAGGAACCTCAGAGTCATTCTGAACAAACACATAAAAGGTTATTTATAGAATCTAAAAGAAGAGACCATTCGGAAAATACAACATCTCAAAATATTCATATTTGTTGCCTATGCATGTCTTACTACTATTTTTTTTTTCCTTTTACCAAAATTAAAACCTCAGGATCAGTGTTAACTACTAACCTAACTAGCCTTATGAAGACAAAACATTGAAGACGAGTGAACGGTCAATAACTAAAAACCACAACCAATAACCCAAATAAATTGCAACAAAACAAATTTACAAAACTAAAAAAATAAAACTTTACAGCACTTCACAAATGTGACAAATTGAAGCATGTGATCATACAGATCAAGATCAAAAAGGTTGCACAAACAGCACACCACACTTGATGTTTAACCTAATAAAACGTGAAACACAGACTTTGCAGAATTAACTGTCAAATGAGCCATTAAAAGCTCTGGATTGTCCATTGTGGTAGGCTGTAACACGTGCAAATGTGAGGGAAAAAGTGTGGAAATGTGGGTCGGTATCTTTATCTCCTACTGTGAGTTTTTGAAGATAGTTACAATTTCATTTTTTTAAATCATTTCAGAATCAAAGTTTATCAAAATAATCGATACTTTTGACAACGCAACAAGCAAAAGCTAATAGAAGAGTCACCTCCACATCATCAAGGCCCTCCAGAAAGCCATCATCGTCATCATCATCTTGAAGGCAGGAGAGCGACGGCCGGCGCAGAATGAAGGGACTGATTTCATTTGGAGAGTCTGGCTGATTGGAGGGCGGTGGGGAGAGCTGGAGGACAAGCAGGAAACCATGCTGTTATATTAGCAACAGTTAAAGATTTTTAACTTGTTTTTTTTTTTTTATAAAAAGGGATTAATGTTGTACCATCAAAGCAGGAGCAGAGTTTGGTCGGCAGGCAAAAGCATCCTTGGAGCCCCCAGTGGAGCGAGTGCGACAGCGCAGTGCAGGCATGGAGGGCTTCTTGAACTCAAAGTTCTCCTGTAAATCAGCAGATTGGAGTCATCACGAACATCATGTGATTTATCAGAACTTCCTAGTCATTTGTAAAAGTAGCAATGGGATTATACTTTTAAAACAAGATATTTGCTTCTGCTATAGGATTACATTCATAAAATGTAATTGTATTAAGACCACTTCAATTCTTAGTTTCTGTAGAATTATCAGGTACTGGTTTATTTAAATTGAGAATATTGGTTTTATTTTATGAAAGGAAATATAATATGCATGGTTTAGTTCCTCCCCTTCTAGCTGACTATTTAATTTAAATCTGCAGAAAACAGTAACTAGAGGTGCAGCTAAAGCTGATTGCATTATTCCACTTAGAAAAACTTTCAGTCAAGCTTGTTTTTCTTTTAGAGCATCGCATTAGTAGAATTTGATACCACAATCTGTTAACTAAAAGTCATTTTAAGAAATCGCTTCCTAATAAAAAAAAAAAAAAAAAAAAAGATTGAGAACACTAGATTTTGCTGCTATTGTTATGGTTGTTTTTTGTTGCTGATTTGAGTTGTGTTTATAGTTTGAATGTGTATTTTTATTGGTAAAGGCCTTTAACATCTGGCAAAGGGACCACCAATGAAAACTAGTCTTTGGGCTAATTTGGGTACATTTAGGTTCTTGAGGAATGTTAATTAAATGCACATTGTCCCTTTTGTGAGGGAAAAAAAAAATAATAAAAAAAAATTGTTTGACCACACACACACACACAAACTCACCTCAGCCATGTTTTCTTTATTGGCACTGTCGTGTGAATGAGTCCACACTCCATAACGGGAGGGATCCAATTCTTTACTCCTCAGATTTGGACTGTGACCCAAAAATTGGAGCTACAAAATAAATAAAAACATTAAACAACTTTTAAAAATACCACACAAACGTGAGGTGGCAGTAGTTTTTTGTAACTACTTTGAAAACACTGCTGATTTGCTGCTTCAATATGGAAAGATTTGTGAAGAACAGCGACTACAGACTGGAGTAATGGCTCTAGAAAACAACCAATCAATCAAAAACTCAATCAATTCTTTTCCATTTTAAAAATCTTTCGTTTATTTTTAATATTTCACAATATTATTTATTCTGCTTCTTCAAAAACTAAAATTCAACACTTACTGGCAAAGAGTGTATCCTGCGAATGGGCATTTTTCTGTACAAACACAACAAAAAGTTAGATTAAACGCAAGTCAACACAAAGAAATCTTTCATGGATGGACATGTTCATCCTCAGCATTGGAGTACATCAGCACTTACTCATTAACCGCTCGTGTGGCGTCCTGCATGGCCTTCTCAAACCTGTGCAGAAAAAGAAAAACTCTATTGAACAGTTCCCAGTGTATTCAAAGTCTCCTCCCAGACAAACCAAACACAAGTCCAGACGACAATCCAACTCATTTATCTCTCGACCAGGCCCCTCACGACTCTACATTTAACAAATACACCGCGATGCCCACCTGTATGCAAAACAGACCCAGGGAAGGAAAAGGGGGGCACTTTCTAATTTACCATATGCCCAAACAACGTAAACCCCCTCTCAAGCGTCTTTTGTTGAAAGAGGGGAGCAGGCAATGGTGATTTGGAGGGAGGGAGGGGGGGGTGGTAAGGAGCGTGTCTCTTTCATAGCATAGGAAAAATAGAGAATTAGAGTTTAGAAAAGGGGGGTTTCCTAGTAACACACACACACACACACACACACACACACACACAAGTATTACTGTTGTATTCGGACGCTAGCTCTCACAGGGCATGAAAAGCGTGCCACTATTCACCCAGCCCCCCTTCAGCAACGTGCCACAACACACACAGTGATGTGAGAGGAACCCAAACAGCTGTAGATAAATGGATTCCCACTGACACCAAATGGCTTGGAAAGGGGAACAGTCCCACTGAGTGTCGATTATTGAAGAGCCGGGATGCATTTAGTTAATGTTGTGTACATAAAGCATATCCAAGCTTAAATTAAAAAAAAAAAAAAAAGTTTGTCATTTTATTTTAAAGACAACAGAATGAAATAGTTTAAATGAAATGAATGAAAGCTAATGGTTGCGTATTAACATTCTTCTAATAATGCCTTAGTGTTCAACAAAAGAAAAAAGAAAAAAAAACTCAAACAGGTTTGGAATAAGTAAGTGTAGGGTAAGTAAATTACATGCATTTCATTTTTGCATGTACTATCTCCTTTAAGGCATGCTGAATTGTTAATATGATGATATATCGGAAACTCCACAAATCAAAACTAATTTTGTGGCTCAAAACAAAATTACTTCAGTTGGAACAACATATGGGTGAATAAAAGATCACAAGTGTAATTTGTGCTTTAATAATCCCTTTAATAACAGGATATGGCTGAGATATCTAGTGATCTGTGATGGATGCCGGCATATGTTTGGTTAATCCGTAAAAACAGACACGCCAAGCATGTGTGCAGGCCACGTAACGGCAGGGACTAGATTAGACGTATAATCCTCAAGCCAAGCTTCATGTCACATGTCAGAAATGAGGCAGAAGAGTCATACTCACTTCTGCTCAGCATCAAGAGAATCTAAAGGACTGGGAGACTCTAGTCCAAGACCTGTGGAGAAGCATAGAGGTAGATGCATGAGAAAACCAGCATAAGCTCTTAACCACACTGTATAAAATCATAACTCTGCATTCCAAGTAGGATGAGCTGTCGTACACCTACACAGTATGGCAAACCGCTTTAGCATTCCTTTTAACCAACTCATACATTTTCATTAACAGCACTTGTACATGCATGTAAATGCATGCAACTAGTCTGCTTTATGTTGTCCATTTCACCTTTTTGATGCATTAAGTGGCACAAGAGTTTTAAGTGATCCTTGTACAACACCAACTGGGCACAAACTACAAAAACACAATCTTGTGTAAACAGCGACATTATCCGCATGTTAATGTATTACATGTTTGTTCAGTCTACAAGCATGCACAATACTTGACAAAACAACAATGGATGATTACAAGAGCGAATGAAGCATCTCTTTATAAAGTGACCCCTATAAATAACTAAAGTTTTCAAAAATATGAAGGAAAGACTCAGCACAGGCTGATATCTAGCATAACTCATCTTACTAGTGCTTAAAAATGCAATATGTAATGACTTATGACTAGCACATTTTAAATATAAAAATCAAAATATAAATGCTTTAAAATCAAAATTGCCATTCAACTCACCATTGTGGCAATTTGTTACATTATTGGTGGCTAATTTGCAAGACAGTTTACATGCCAGTAAACGCTACAACCATCTAAATATGTAATATTATATAATATTATTCAGTAGCTTCAAAGCTCCTTCAATTTATCTTCAAAATATCTTCTAATGCATTAAACAGAGTAAAGCAACAAAGGTTTGAAACCATTGAAAAAGGGGAATAAATGTTTATTTTAGGGGTGAACTATCCCTTTAACATAACATTTATCTTCCTATAGCTTCAAATATTTGTTTTGTTGCCATTCTATCACACTCACTGACAATCTATAATATTTTCACATTTTGGTGAACTAATGGCGAATTAATAAATATCAGGTAATGCAATAAGCGTTTAAAGCGGCTTGCCATATATTTATATATACAACCGCAGATGCGTCATTAATATGTAGTTTCACAGACAAATACACTCATGTTTCCCCAAGCTAACCTGCATCAGAAGACGCATCAGAGGCGAAGGAAGGAATCTTCAGGAGGGGCAAATTTTTCTTCCGCTTTGGAGTTTCACATTGACTGTATTAAAACGAGAAAATAAATTAATTAATTGCGTCATGCTTGTTTTGCCTAATATAAAGCACTACACAAATACATTGATAAGACAGCGTCATTAATGTAAACAGTAAACAAAACAGTTCCAGGAAGTAGGTCTGCAACAATGCAGTTGTTCATTTATTTTTCCAGTCGTGCTACAAAATACATCCCAGCTCCACTCACCCTCCAAGAACAGCGAGATTATTCATGTTGAGGGCCAGGTTGGTGACAGGAGACAGCACCGCCATGGGTCCGGGGGAGGCCAGGCTCTTCATGCAGGGGGAGCCCCGAGCCCCGAGCTCCGGCAGAGTAAACCGGGGAGCTCCGAGGGCTGATTCGGGCCCAGTGCTGAACGGATCATACACAGGGCTGATGTCGCCTGGAACCATATCAATATCCATTTCTGAAGAGGATCGTGGATCGTCAGATGGTTGTTAAAAGTAATAATCAGCCAGGCGCGATTAACAACACAAGGGGTTAAACCAAGTTTGTAATCGCACAGCGACCCGATCGGGGCTAAAGCTTCTTATGATTTAGAAAAACAACTTGGAGAACTCTGCATAATAACGACGGCAGACTACACAAATCAAAATAAATATAAAAAAACAGGGGGTTAAAAATCCATCTTCTTTGTTGTCAGAGAGCTGCCGATTGAACCGCACTCTCTCTGACCTTTTCCGAACTCTGCTGAGGAAGTGCTGAATGTAGCTCTTATTTATGTTCAAAACATGCAGTCCGCAAGCGGCAATCTAAGTAGCCAATGAGCAGCGTCGTTACATCTGATTCATCCAATGAGAGACGCTTCCTCTTTTTTCAGCATTGTCCTCAGTGAGAATGTAGGCGGCGCAAAGAATGACAGACAAATCTGACGTCCAATGACAGCGAAGAAAACCACACCGCCACTGTGGACTCGTCCAATGACTTTTATGTTTACTTGAATCGGGTGGGACAAAATGTAATGTTGTTCAGAAAGGAAAGATTTTCCCGCGGAACTTTTCAAGCTGTAGCTTGGTAACGCCTTTATTTGCCGGACAGCCAATCATATACTAACGTCCTCGCGCGGAATGTACCATTCAAACAGACAGGACAAAGAAGTAAATGTAGCGTTGTTTGATACAAAACTAATCTTTAATGAGCGATTATTTTTGGTCAATTATTTTTGCAGTTACTTACAGATATTTGCAGCAGCATTTTCAGCAATAGTGGAATGTGCGGTCACCCATTTAAAATTATATATATATGTGTGTGTGTGTGTGTGTGTGTGTGTGTGTGTGTGTGAGAGAGGGTGTGCGTGTGTGTGTGTGTTTGTATGTTTGAGAGAGTGTGTGAGAGAGCAT
>CAIGQW010000302.1:298078-308591 GCA_903798125.1 Danio choprae | reverse complement strand
CTTAGTCCCTTTATTAATCTGGGGTCGCTACAGCAGAATGAACCGCCATCTTATCCAGCATATGTTTTACACAGCGGATGCCCTTCCAGCTGCAACCCATCACTGGGAAACATCCACACACTCTCATTCACACACATACACTACGGACAATTTAGCTTACCCAATT
Source organism: Danio choprae (assembly GCA_903798125.1). Taxonomy (NCBI): domain Eukaryota; kingdom Metazoa; phylum Chordata; class Actinopteri; order Cypriniformes; family Danionidae; genus Danio; species Danio choprae. Next base: position 308,425 of record CAIGQW010000302.1, on the reverse strand, counting down.
CACCTGTACCACATGTCTTTGGACTCGTGAGGGATACCGGAGCACCCGGAGGATACCAACGCCAACACGGGAGAACATGCAAACTCCACACAGAAACGCCAACTGACCCAGCCGAGGCTCGAACCAGTGACCTTCTTGCTGTGAGGTGAACATGCTACCCACTGCACCACCGTGAGGTCCATATATATATATATATATATATATATATATATATATGAAAATATGTGTGTGTATATATAAAAAGGAAGCGTGACCATTTTAGTCATCAAACTGAAAAAAGAAAGAGGGAAATAATGTTCTGACATCATAGTTCCTTTCATCTCATGTGGTTTTGTTGGTTTCATGTGCTTCCTAACAGCTAAAAGAAAAGAAAAAAATGACATTGCAATTTTAGCTCACAAAATGTTTATCTATAATTATTCAAACAGAAGTCATTTGACGTTTTACTCGAAACTTCAGCGTATCACAGTAAATGCAGTATAGTGTGACAGCTGTAAGGACACACGATGCCACAGTCTTATCATTTCTGAAGTGTGTTACCAAAAACTACTGCTTTGCTGTTCACAGTGTTCAGAGGCCTCCAGCCACACGAGGGCTCTACATGGCAGCATGAATATGGACATAATAAAATATTAGAAATATATCCTTAAAGAAACGGTTCACCCAAAACTTAAAATTTTGCCATAATGTATAGTCGCCATTTACTTCATTCCAAACCAGTTTGACTTTCTTTCATCTGTCGAACATCTGTTTTCAGGAAAGCTGGAAACCTGTTACCATTGACTATGGAAGTTAATGGTTATATGTCTTCAGCTTTCTTCAAAAATATTCTTCAGTGTTCAACAGAGAAAGAAACATATAAAGGTTTGGAACCTTACCTTGGAGTACATGAGTAAAGGATAATTTGTGGATGAACTATCCTTTAATTTTAAATGTTTTTCTCAACGGTGTAAAATCTGTTTTTTAAGTTAATTTGTAAATATATTTTTAAAGTAGCAACAATTTATTATATAAAAAATTTAAATACTGTATATAATAAATATCAAACTACACTACATATTAATGGAAATTAACACATATTTCACCATAATAAAAAAATTGTAGTTTTTTTTCCATGTAGATCATATATTTTAGTAATCATCATACATTAGATATTGTCTGAAAGTGTAAAAGTTTGAAATTCATTCTGACAACCTTTTTTTAAATTCCAATTTGAGTTGAAACAACCTAAAATAAAACTGACTTCTATAACTGATTTACCCTTTCATTTTATTAAATGTTTTTTTTTTTTCTTTAAGTCTTAATCTGAGTGTCTCCAAACTAGTCTGAATTCCAACTCATTCATGAATTACACTTTTAAGTTGGGAGGGCGCAGTAAAAAAAGCAGGGTTCCACACAATTCATTCATGTTGTCCCAACACAAATTTAAGTGGATTGAAAATTGGACATAAAACAATTAAGTTGTCTCAAAAAAATCTCAAGAATTGTGTTATTTCAGCTCATTTTAAATAAGTAGTTCAAAGAAGCAGTAGAATTTTTTTCACTCCAAAAATAACTTTTTATGCTTGTTCAAACTACTTATTTAAAATGAGCTGAAACAACAATTCCTAGGTTTTGGGGGGACAACTTAATTGTTTAATGTTTAATCCACTTAAATATTTAAAAACGATTAAGTTAGCTTAATCCATTTGTGTTGACAAAACATGAAGAAATTGTGTGGAACCCAGCATTTTTTACAGCGTGAGTGCATTTTCACATCTGCGTTTAAAAATGGGAATGGAAGTTAAGGGGTTCAATATATACCACAGTAAAACTAATATTTTCTCGGTTTACAGTCTATTGAAGCTTCTTGAATTTTTTGAGGATGGTATACTTGTTCTGATATAACTCTGTACATCTATATGCACTCAGAAAAAAATATATATTTTCCTTGCTTGTTCAAACTACTGAAACAACAATTCTTGAGTTTTTGGGGGACAACTTAATTGTCTTATGTTCAATCCACTTAAATTGGTTAACTCAATCGGTCTGTGTTGACATAACATGAATGAATTGTGTGGAACCCTGCATTTTTTATATATAACAATGATTAGAAAATACTTTCAGTACTTGTACTTCATTTTGTTTAATGTGCTACAATATTAAAATTCTTAATTGTGAAATTTACTATCAATAAAAAAAATCAAGAGTATCATTTAAGATTTCCGGTCACATGTATCACCACCATGTATCTTCTATAAAACAATGAATTATTTAGACAAAATTATCTATAACATATTCACTCTTTTTTAAAATTCATTCAGTGTACCGATCTCTGACTACAACTGAACTCTACAATCTCTACGATCTAATACTTTGTTTAGTTCTGTCAGAGGGGTAGTAAACTTGATTTGTCCCATCACTACATGAAAATGTCATAGTAAAGGGCATCCCTCTACTATGACCATAGACAGAAATCCCAGAGAAAACACTGCTTCAGGTTCACAAATGCCAACTCTGGGGTTCCCCTGATTTCAAAGAAAAAACGAACAAACCAAAGTGTTTTCTTGCAGAAAAGGAAACCCTGTTATCTGCAACCAGCGACTCCGTGATGCCATTATTCAAACAGAACGATTATCTATCTAGCTTGTGCATCTAAACAAACCGCACGCGAATGAGTAATCATAACCTGTCCGTATCTCCCACGAAACTCTGAATAATTATGGGAAGCATAAGAAAACCCATTTTTTTGACGACTCTAAAGGAACTTTCCATTTCTCATTAATTTCCATCAAATACTGGAAATTGATCAATTAATTTGTCTAATAACAAACATTTACAGGGATGGCATGATGGAAACAGACAGAAATACCAACCCTAATAGAGTTTTACGATTACGTCTGACATCCATTTTCAAAAGTACATTTGATGCACAAATGGATTAGTCCTTAGATTTAGCTTCTTAATTCACCATCTCCCTTTTCAAGACATATTGGCGTGGCGCTTTTATATGTGACCAAACAATATCAGAATCAGTGACCAACCAATATCAGAATCAGAATCAGAATGGGTGGCAATAAAACCCATTCTGATTCTGATTCTGATATTGTTTGGTCACGTATAAAAGAGAATCAATCCAGAAACTGACTCCTTAGGTTCCCTTCGCTGTCCGAGACGCTCAGCAGCTCCACCACTTCATCTTCATCAGTGTCCTCTTCTTACTCAGCCTCTCTGGAGGTCTGCAGTTCCATGTCTCTCTTTCTTCCCAGCTCCAGGTAGCCTTTGGCGTGTGGATTTGCGCCTCTGTTCCACACCCCGGGGTCAGTCCTGGTTTTGTCTGTTGAGGTTCGATCATCCCAAATTGACATCTGTATGGTGCTGTCAACTTGGTCTCCTGATTCTGAGCTTTGAATCCCAGAGTATGGAGCCACTTCAACGATAGACTTATTGGAGCATAGCCCCATGTGTTCTGACTTTCTGAATGTAAACTTCTCCAAATAAACAAGCTTCCCCTCGGATATGAAAGCAGCTAATACTGCGCTCATTTCTGATGGCAATACATAAAAAGGTTGCCACCCTAAAAAGCCAGCTAAAATTCTTTTGTAAAACTGTTTGCGAGTGAAGAGTCAGGGGCAGGGGGGGGGGGGGGGGGGGGGTGTGTGGGTACTGAGAATGTTCAAAAGTACCAGAAATTCTTTAGGGGCATCAAATGTTGTCTATGACAGCTGTTCTTAATCTGTCATAATCCCTTCGGTCATTTGTTATAATTCAACCGTAAGTGCCCTGCAAAGTGGACTCAAAGAGAATGTATATGTTCATTCTATCGCAATTTAATGTGCAATATGTGAATTTAAATAGTACTTATTTACAGAGCTATATTGTGTACAACTCATACTTCTCTAGTGACTCATACACGCAAACTTTATCTGTGTATGACGGCGCAGTAAGCAGTGGTGTTACACAAATCAATGAACGAACCTTCTAAAGTAAAGATTTCCCATGCTCAGGTAGTAAGCATTGAACACTGTGTATGTATTCCGACTGGCAGGATCCCTACACACAGTACACACATCGAGCTTTCTGTTCTAACAAATTAACAATTTATTATTACTATTATAAAAAGCATCTCAATCAATCAGGTTAAATAAAAGAGACGTGCAAAATATGGCCACTGCTGTGTGGCTCTATGCTGATGCTGAGGAGGTAGAGCGGCAGGAGGACACTTTTGGTGATGGGCAGATGTTGAGGTGAGGATGTTGAGGATGAGCCAGCATATTTAGTGGGCGACTTAAGGGCACAAATGAAGGATTAGGAAAGAGAAGTTTGAGGAGTGTCACCCGGCGAATTTGCTCTCAAGGTGATTAAACAGAGTCATGACAGAGAGTAGCAACCACAACACGCAATATCCTTAAAGACTGTCTCTATAATGATTTACAGGTGTGCTCATTCGGTGTGTCTTTGTGTGTTGTGGTGTGTTGGCATGATTGTGTTGTGCTGTTTTGTTAACTTTCGCATTAAATTCATATCAGATTGTGCTTTTAAAAAGAGGGTGGAGCTACAAACACTTATGTTTCACTATAGCCGCAGATTCAAAACTCTAAGGGCAGATGGCTGCTTCTCACTCAGGGCTGTCTATGCTGATGAGGTAGAGATAATTCAGAATGCCCGGGACATTGCCGCTCTGATGACATGTACAAAGGGAGAATGTCAATCATGGATGTCAATGTTTTTATCAAGTGTAGTTATAAAAAAAAAAAAAAATTTACCATTTGAGGCTGGCTATATTCACACACTGTTGCCACACAACTGTGTTCATACCCCTTATAAAAGTGATTTTTGCATAATAGGTCCCCTTTAAACTTTATACACAGAAGTTGACTCATTCATTGTGATTTTATTGCTCACTTCATTTAGAACTTTGGTGCAAATGTTTGATTAAAAATGTAGAAATACTAAATAAATATTAATAAAGTATAAAACACTTTTTAAAACTATGGTTACAGGTCCAACATAAAACAAATAAAAAATATTGCTCAATCCAAAGCAAAATGAAAACATTTTTACTTTCACACGCGTATACTCCTGTGCACGCATGCGGATTCAACTCTACATTGCAATGATTTCAGTTGACTGGTGATTGGTGGATATCATGCCATCATGCTTTAGTGAAAGACGGCAAGGGAACTGTTTTATTGTCTTTTAGTAATATAAATATATAAACGTATCTTCCTGGAATTGTTATTCCAATTAATCTGGACAAGAGTGAGAAGTTATTTGTCTTTGCTCTCAAAAAATATTTTGCTGCTTGTTCAAACTACTTATTTAAATTGAGTTCAATTCTTGAGATTTTTTTGGGAAAAAGCTTAATTGTTTTATGTTCAAACCACTTAAATTCATTCATTAATTTTCCTTCGGCTTAGTCCCTGATTTATCAGGGGTCATCACAGCGGAATGAACCGCCAACTATTCCAGCATATGTTTTACACACCAGATACCCTTCCAGCCGCAACCCAGTACTGGGAAACATCCATACACTCTTACATTCACACTCACACTCATACACTACGGCCAATTTAATTGATTCAATTCACCTATAGCACATGTGTTTGGACTGTGGAGGAAACCGGAGCACCCGGAGGAAACCAACGCGAACATGGGGAGAACATGCAAACTCCACACAGAAATGCCAACTGGTCCAGCAGGATTCGAACCAGGGACCTTCTTGCTGTGAGGCGACAGTGTTAACCACTAAGCCATCGTGCCGCCTACCACTTAAATTTGTCAGGTTAACTTAATCGATGAATGAATGAATTGTTTGTAACCCTGCATTTTGTACAGTATGTAACTGGAGTTTTGGAGTTTCTGTCTTTGAAAATGGTCAATATTTGAGCAATCGCTAATTTTGCAATTCTCATTAAAGTATACATTAACAACCTCAAAACTAATATATTCTTTGTGTACAGGCTGTGGATAATTTCTCTTTTTGAATCGTGTGATTGTTCCGATTTCACACAACAGAACGTTTTGTTCAGCAGTAAAAAACACAAAGCTGACATGACATGAATAGACAGCATAACATTAATCTGGCTTGCCATTTTTGACAGCTGCATAAATCCCCCCAGGGTGAAGTGTTACAAAAGATAAAGCACCTGAAAAGCTAGAAAGCCTTAACTGCTTTCTAATTCAGTTGTTTAGCAATCACAAAGTCTAATGAAGTCAAAGCTTTTAAGATGAAATAGTGTTCACATGTCAATCAGAGAGAAAAGCTGTGACGGGTATAGCGTGAATGAGTTCAAAAGCCCCTTTTGAGAGATAAACTTTCACCTTAACCTTTCAGTTCATGTATACCCAAAAATCCAAAACCAGCGTGGAAGGAATGTCTTATAGTGTGTGGCCAACAAAAAAAAACAAAAACGAGATTTTCGAAGATAAATGGTTACTGAACAGTTGTGGGTATGTGACAGTACAGGAATTTCCCAATATTTTTTAGGAGTTTAAAAGCTTCATGAACAGCAGAAATCACATCAATCAGAACAATTTACAACGTGTTCACAACAACTCGAAAAAGTGGGCAATGAATACTAAGATATGCTTTGTTTTGCTGCTGGCCATTGGTATTTCTACTCAGATCTCAGAGTTTGAGATAGACTTCGATAATACCGTAAATTCTGTAAAACTGAAGGACGGCAGAACACTGTTGGTAAGTACAACGTTTCATTTGCCAAATGAGTCTTTGAAGACGTTTAAAAATCGCACTTATGAACGCTTATCTGACATTCTCTCTCTTAAATTTACAGGACTGCCCGGAGGACTGCGCTGAAGTAGAGGTCAGTACTTACGAATCGTTTTTGATTTCGTGTTTGATTCGGTGAATGCTATATAGGCTCCAATGTGTACAACCTGAAACGTGTAGACTGGTTAATACACTGGGTCTCATACATTCATACAAGCTGTTGAACCACAGACTAATGCCTATCTGAATAACATGAGATAGTATCATATTTCAGCATTGCACTGACTTCCTTTCGCTTGCACGAGAGTTCCATCAGTACACGTTCGAGTCCTTTTGTCATCAATAGAAATCTGGTTTTGAGTTGACTCAGCAGTTTGTTTGTTTTTTCTCATCCTGCAGCTAGACTCAAAAGGGTTTTGCCTTTGAGTGACAATAGTTTAGACAAGAAGTCACTTTTGATCATTTAATAACAGCAGGCTCTTTGTCTCTCCAGGAAACTCTCTCTCAATGCAAATGTGTCCAGTTTGAAGAATGTAAGGTAAGAGATGCTTATTTAACAGTCAAAAACAGCTTGTTTACTTCAATATATATGTATATATATATATATATATATATATATATATACAGCTGAAGTCAAAAGGATTAGCCCTCCTGTAAAATTGAAATTCTTTTAAGTGCTGTTTGATGGAGAGAAGATTTAGAAGAAATAGTTTTAATAGCTAATTAATGAATAATTTATGACTAATTTATAATAACTAATTTATTTTGTCTTTGCCACGATGACAGAACATAATATGTTTCTAGTTATATTGCAAGATACTATAGTTTTGAGCTTAAAGTGCAATTTGTTCTGTAGACAATCAGAAAAAATAAATACTAATATTGACCTTAATGGGGGTTTTTTCCTTTAAAAACTTTTTTATTCCAGCCAAACTAAAACAAATAAGACTTCATCCAGATGAAAAAGAGATTATAGGAAATACTGTGAAAATGTACTTGCTCCATTAAACAGCACTTATAAATATAATATATAAAAGAAAAAGAAATATAAAAGAATAACATTTCACAGAACTAATCATTTTGCCTTCACCTGTATATGCGTTCTGCTTGATTTTAAAAATGCTGCAAAGTCCACAGTTTTGTATGTTTGCATTTTACAGAACAACACTGCTTTGACCTGCATTGAAAAGGGCCTCAATTCTCTCTTCACTGATCCAGATGTTACCGAACCCATCATCGAAAGGCTGAAGTACTATTTGAAGGTATGTAATACTGGAAACTCTTCCTAATTGAAGAAAAGCCATAGAATTTATCATACGATTTATAGACTGTATGAGTTTTTTTAATCATCTTTCACTCTCAACAATAAAGGTAAAAAGCTGTCACTGTGCACTCTAAAAAATGCTGGGTTGTTGTAACACAACATTGGGTCAGATTTAGACAAACCCAACCCTTGGGTAAAACCTTTTTTCAGCATTTTAAAGAATGTACATTAAAACCTCTCAGTAGTTTTTAGACGATGAACCTTCAAGGTTAATATGTGAAGCCTTTAGGTATATATGTGTAACATTTAAAAGGTACATCCACAGTGAGCGTGTTTGCACATTTTTTTGGATGAGTCATATGCTTGGTTGAATGTAGTGTTATCTTGAAAAGGGCTTTTCAAACCGGAAAGAGTTAACCCTGGGTCATTTTTGAATGGACTACACTGTAAAAACATTCCTTTAGTCAACAGTGTCTGTAATTTTGTAGTTCTAATGTTAAATGCATTATGGGACCTTCATCTCTGCTCTGTCGACATTTGATGTTGATAATTCAACTCTGCAGTTTAACGGAGCGATCTTTATTGACATTTTAGTAGTTTGAAACAATATGTTGTGTAAGAAGAATTGTATTTATAGACTTAAGTCTGTAACATAAAAAAAAATTAAATACTGGCAGTTTATGAGGCTTCATGAGGCAGTTTGTGTTATTATTACCAGGCTTTTTGGTCATAATTTACAAACCCAGACAATATATCATTTCAAACTATTAAAAATGTCAATAAAAGTCAGTTTTCTAACTTTTCGAACATCAAACATTAATGGAGGATTGATCAAGGTCCCATAATGCAATTCAAAAGCATAAATAAATGAAGAAAAAATTACAAAATACAGAAAACTGGTAATTTATCCATATTGTTTAGTGTATAATGGTTTATAATTAACCATTTCTATCATTTTTATACACCTTTTTTCCTCAAATGCCGAAATAAAGTGTAGATATAATGTGCAGGGTTCCAGTAACATCCAAATCATGTAAAATGTAGTGTAAATGCTTGGCTGCTGGCTGATAGCAATCTAGTCCTAATACTTTACCAATGCATCTTTTCACAGAGTACAAGTGTAAAACTATCTATGAATCTATCCGTTTTATAAAGCTGGCTTCAGAATGATGATATCCCAGTATGAAGCCAGTGTGAAAAACCCTATAGTCTAAAGCAGGGGTGTCAAACTCCCGAGAGTTCAGTTCCAAAAGAGTTTGGTTCCAAACCTGCTTCATTACACTTACCTGTAGGTTTCAAACAAGCCTAGCCTCAATTAGTTTGATCAGGTGTGTGTTAATTAAGGTTAAAGCTAAACAGTGCAGAGCTGCGGCTCTTCAGGAACTGAGTTTGACTTCCCTGGTCTAATACTTTACCCATTTCGAAGGCCTCTGTTGCATTTTAACAATCTTTTTACTTTTTCTTTTTACAGAATCACCCAAGTGAAGACACAAGCCAACTGCACAAACCAGTGTCTCCTAAACACTTCCTGAATTTCATCCAGAACCTCTATCAAAAATTAGAAACATTAGGTTGGTTTTTGTTTGATAACAATATCTGTCTTTCACCTTACTTGTTTGAAGGCATCAGCTGTATCTTACTGTCCTTTTTTAAAATTTCTTACAGAGGTATTCAGACTTCGGCTTACCACACCAAGACTCAGACCAGCGGCGCTCGCCAGATTCTCCTAAACACTTTCTCAACCCACGCGGAAATATACGCATATATGGCAATATATGCAAATTGAATATATGAGATACAAGTTTGTATTTGATTTTGGATATTTGACATTATATGTGAAATCCAAATATGAACTTGTATCTCTTAATGTATTTTGCACATACTTTCAATGTACCCTTTTTTTCCATATAGGAACTACATATAGGATCGCGATCAAAAATGTTTAATGACAATATCTGTTCAACTTTCAACGTATTTATAATTTATTTATATATTTATTTGTTATTTATTCTTGTCAGTACACTCTAAAAAATGCAGGGTTGTCAAAATATGAAGTTCACACAATAAAATCTAATTTACAACAAATCCAGTGGATGTGTTTATATTCAGCAATCAAAATGTGTTTTATTACGAAATGGTAATAATAAAGCTTGCATTCTGTCACTAAAAAGGTTTAAATGCTCTTAATTTGGCAATGTGCACTTTCAGGCGGCCGCTAGTGAGTATTTTAACTGCAGCAAGTGTATGATTACATTGCATTTGCCTTCTGATGCTACACGAATAAATACATTTAGAATAAATATAATACTTGATTCCTCGGCTGGGTCAGTTGGCGTTTCTGTGTGGAGTTTGCATGTTCTCCCTGTGTTCG
>CAIGQW010000302.1:189316-215836 GCA_903798125.1 Danio choprae | reverse complement strand
TTGGCCAACGCAAGCTATTAGAGATAAAACATGCTGTCCCTTAGCATTCAGCGCACGCCCAACAAATATGCAATATCTCACCTCACACATGCATCACAACCTAAGCCGTGGCCCTCCAGACAGCAGATAGAGCCCTTATGATTGCTTGAAGAGATTGCTGGGATGTACAGACACTTTCCAAGACAACCCATATAGTCTTCAAACAAAGGCTTTTCACTTCACACTGCTTGGGTAATATTCTTATATGGCTTTAATGCAAACTTGTATTCTTCAATTATATATATATATATATTTTTTATTAGTGAACTTTCATAGTAACAATGAACCGCGACCGGCTTGTTAGAAAGACAAAAGAGCCTGTTTCTGTTAGTCCTGATAACCTCCAGTCACCCTCCTCTGTCCTGCAGGATCCCTCCAATTCTGGCACAATGGGAATAGGATGGGAGGCTCATTGATTTACATGCATGCCATTTAGCCATTTTGTCTGCTTCTTTTACATACTTTTGTTACATATACTGAGTAAAGATGGGCAGAATCATTGTCATACTATGAGATGTAATGAAATAGGTTTTTAATCAAAGATCAAAGAGATTTTAATGTCTTATTTGACCACAGAGAGATTCGTTTGTAAATAGACCAAATCACTAAATTAAATGTTCATTTTGGTTGTTTATTTTTAATGTTTAATTGCTTACACTACTGTTTAAAGGTTTGGAGTCAGTTATATTTAAAAAATAATAATAATAAGTCAATGATTTAATCAGCAAGGAAACATTCAGTTGATCGATAGAGATAATAAAGGAATTTATAATATTACAAAAAGAGAATCTAGAGATCTAAACCTGTTAAAATCAAATATTATGAGATTATTTAGTGTAAAAATATAAATATGGTATAAACATATCTAACTGTAAAAAAAACCCAGATCCAATACTAAACAAAAATCCAATGTGCTTTAAATTAATTAGAAGAATGGATTTATTGATATTATTACATATATCTTGTTCTTATTTGCTTCATTTATGTTTAACTAACTAATATCAATCACAAAATGTATTAGTTCAATTATTTTAAAAGTATGTAATCCAAATTGATGGAAATGTTATATGCAATCAGATTACATTCATCTTACTTGTTAGGCCTAAATATTTTGAAGTGTATACTGTTTTCATTACATAATTTATTGATTTATTTTTATTAATGATTAAATGATTTGTGTAGGATCATATGACTCTGACACACGAGTAATGACGATATTGATTCAGCTTTGAATCAAATATATAATGAAATTATACACTGACAAAAAAAGATTTCTGCAAAATTGTTGCAAACTATTTATTCATTCATTCATTTTCATTTCGGCTTAGTCCCTTTATTAATCTGGGGTCGCCACAGCGGAATGAACCGCCAACTTATCCAGCATATGTTTTACGCAGCGGATGCCCTTCCAGCTGCAGCCCATCTCTGGGAATGCAAACTATTTATATGGGTTGAATTTAAACAAACAGTTTTAATTTAGTAATGGGGCCTCACGGTGGCGCAGTGGGTAGCACGTTCGCCTCACAGCAAGAAGGTCGCTGATTCGAGTCCCGGCTGGGTCAGTTGGCGTTTCTGTGTGGAGTTTGCATGTTCTCCCCGTGTTGGCGTAGGTTTCCTCCGGGTGCTCCGGTTTCCCCCACAAGTCCAAAGACATGCGGTATAGGTGAATTGGGTAAGCTAAATTGTCCGTAGTGTATGAGTGTGAATGAGTGTGTATGGATGTTTCCCAGAGATGGGTTGCAGCTGGAAGGGCATCCGCTGCGTAAAACATATGCTGGATAAGTTGGCGGTTCATTCCGCTGTGGCGACCCCTGATTAATAAAGGGACTAAGCCGAAATGAAAATGAATGAATGAATGATTTTAGTAATGTTCAACTTCATTTGTAGTCAACCACTTAACTTAAAACAAAATAGTAAATCCAAGGAATCATCTTCGACTAATTTATTTCAGTGTACATTTGTAATAATATTTCATGTTTTACAGTATTGTTTATTAAATAAATGCAGCCTGCAGCCTCAGCCTCAAAGAGATGTCTTTTAAAAACATTGAGGAGTAATTTATAAGATAACTACTGTTTATAAAAGTCTATATATTGTCACATTTAAAACTTAAGGCTTAAAAAAACACAGAAAAAATCTGACAATGTGTGTGATAGCGATATCATATTATGGTCTAAGTGCATGTATTATTTCAACCTTGAAACGTACGAAAGTCTCATCCAACCGGACAAACAAGCTTGTTGCAAAGAATAACTCAGAGAACTTGCCCAGACAGTTTTACGAACTGAAGTGATGTTTGCTAACAGGTAAACACCTGCTGTTAGGATTCACAAAAGGACATGAGGGGTTCCTCAGGGCGGGACACATTACCACACAACAAACCAGCCCTCATCTGTTCACTTGGATTTTTTAAATCATTTTAATGTCTGAGAAATGATACACTCCAACATACTAGAAAACATTGGGTGGTTTGAACTCAAATTTGGGTCCAGTATGGACAAAACTATAATCACTGTGATGTAATAATGTCATTTAAAATAACTGAATAAAAACATAAGAGGGCTGTGCAATATGACAGTATATATTGTAAGGACAAAATAAAAAGTCTTTTATTTTATATTATGCTCTATAGTTTATTTCGTGGTGTCACAAAATACATTGTTTATGGTCATACTTTTTCTAAATGTCTTATGTGCACAATATTACACAGGGATGCAGACAAAAACATGAATAACATTATCGTGAGAAATTTGCAAACTTGAAAGTACAATGTTTACATTTTACATTTCTTATGTTGGACTATAGATTATCTTATGTTGATAATCTTCCCTTTTTGAAAAGTGTTTTATATTTTGTTAATTGTTTCATATTATAACATTTTTGCCCTGGAGTTCTAAATAAAGTGAGAAATATGATCACGAATTAATTAGTAAATCGTTTAAATGTGGTAAATATTTATAAACTATTACTACAGTATGTTGTGATAGTAATCAGGACATGAGATTACTTATATCGTGATATGGGTTTTTTGTCATATCACCTAGCATTATATACAATGTCCATATTTTTCCCAATTAGGTGTATTTTGGATGTTTGTTTAAAGAGATAGTTTACCTAAAAATGTACATTTACTAACTATTTACTCACCCTAGAGTGGTTTCAAACCAAAGTTTCTTTCTTCTGTTTAACACAAAATAAATATTTTGAAGAAAGCTGAAAACCTGTAACCATTGACTTTTATAGTAGGAAAAACAAATATTATGGAAGTCAATGGTTACACATTACCAACATATTTCAAAATATCTGTTATTTGTCTTTAACAGAAGAAAGAAAGTCATAAAGATTTGAAACAAAGGGTGGGTAAATGATGACAGAAATCGTATATTTGGGTGAACTATCCTTCTAGCAAAAGGTTAAAAGAAAGAAGTTGCTTGATTAAAGATGTTCTCGCTTGGATGTAATTTGTTTTATATAAGCACAAAAAAAAGTTTTATTTAAGCAGTATTTACACCTAAAAGCAGTGCTGGTAATATATTTCACATCAGAGAACCTAGTAACTAACCTAACCCTAGCGTCTGAATGAAGTGCTAAACTGGTGGTCCCAACACAATAGCTTATGATTGCATTGTGCATGTGCATTGACCCATTAAAAATGTCTGTTTGCTTTAATGAACTTCCTGGATAAAGAGTAAAATGGGGGGAATCTACATGGTAAAGCAATAAGCCCCAAGAAACTGTGGTTTACAGTGAATTCAGAAGGGCTACGGGGCGTTGTTAGGCACAACACTTATCTGATGCAGCTCAAATGAAAACAGAGATAAATGGCTATAAAAACATGTTTAAACAATGTAAATGAATGAATACACAGCCCGTTTATGCCATCTTAAAGTTCTTTGTCTTGCATATGCATGCATTCAAACGTTACAAAAAATGTCTAACTTCCAACAACATAGGGCCCTATGATTTCTGCGAAGAAGAAAACAGACAGAATCGGATAAAAAATGAATTTAATTTATAACAGGGATTGTCATTGCCATTTTTGGAATATACTTTTTTTTTAAATGGTTTTGAAAATTATTTAATCCAAAATTTGCCAAATTCTGTGACGATCCATGTTATAAATTAAATTCCATTTTTGTAAATGCATGTTCTTTGCCATGGATTCATTAACTGTAAAATGTCAAAACTGCAATTTCCCTGTCTGCATGATGACGTTACATGAGGTGCAAAATTACACTATATTCATAAACATTGATTCAAAGTGGAAACTATACCCTTGAAGCGACCATGTGAGACTGTAAACTCTTTAATAATCTGAAAAATCTGTCTCTAAATGCTAAGTTAGCAGAGCCGTACATTAACGATTTTTATATAAATACACTGCAAAAATGCTTTTCTTACTTAGATTTTTTTGTCTCGTTTGCAGTCCAAGTATCTAAACATTCGTAAATTAAGAAGCATTTTCTAGACAAGCAAAATATTGTATTGTTTTATGAAATAATGTACCAAAATTAAGTGAGTTATTCCTTAAAACAAGCTAATTACCCAATGGGGTAAGCAAAAAAATCTTATTTTTCCTTTTGTCATAAGATAATTTATCTTACCCCACTGACAAATTATTTAGCTTGTTTTAGGGGTCATTTTTACCAATATATTTTTAAAACAAGACAATATTTTTTGCTTGTCTAGTAAATGTTTCTTAATTTAAGAATTTTTACACATTTGACAAAAAACCTTGGTAAGAAAAGCAGTGTAGGGACAGCAACTATTCTGTCAAGCAAAAGACTCAATCGACTGAATGCCAAAGGCCACCTGCGAAACAAGAAGATATAAGGCAATCATTTATCCTTACAGCATACTAGTGTATGGTATAGCATCAAAAACATGGTTCTGGTTTTGATGAAATTCTGTATTGAAGCCTAAAATGATACCAATCAATTTTTACTTTTGAACTTTTAATAATTTACTGTTAAATTGTAAACATTTCATGATTTAAATGGATTATGAATGCATTTTGATACCTGAAGCTTAATTTAACCATTAAAACGAATTGAATAAAAAAATAAAAGTGCTCTAAAATACTCACAATTCTGAGAAAACCAGCCCAATCTCATGACTATTTTAAGTATTGTCAGAAAAGTGGATAATTCGTACAAATTCATATGATTTCATTCATAGGAAAGCATGCCTCCCATTGGGGGATGAGCAAATTCTGCTAGAATATAGGACTGAGATCAAACAAATAATTACGAATTAGCCACAAAAACAAAACGTTATGAATTGAGATAACGTTGGAAAAACAGTCCGTCCACACATCAAACAGTTTCATTAAAGATGAATAAAGCAAGAGTCACTCATAAATAAATAAATAATAAACAATTAAGTTTGCTAAAGAACACAATATATGAAATCACATCAGCACAGACTGGGATAAAGGGCTCACAGATGTGACGTTTGCTGTTTGTTCAAACTACTTCAATAAAATGAGCAATGAAACGAGTTTTCTTGAGTTCCTTCATGTTGTCCTGAAACAAATCCATTGTGTGGAACCCAACATTTCTTACAGTGCACATTACTAATCTGTGAATGCTTTATTTCAACCAACTTACTTGATTAATATCTGAATACAAAACAATGTACACGGTCTCTTTAAAACCCCTAAAACGTCAACATTTGTCTGCATAAGGGTGAATGTTAATGTTCACATGCATGCGATGCGATAGGTGGTCTGGTCTCAACCCTTGGCATTTGAGACTCCTGAATGAGTGTGAATGTAAGCATTTGCATAGCTCTAATGTGGGGAGTGTATTGCTCTGTCATTAATGTCTTCTGCAGTTAAACCTGCCTCATTACCACCCTGAGCCATCAGGAAAAGCCCCCAAAGCCCCAAATGGTGCAATGGGTCCTGCATTAACACGTGGATGGGGCGAAAAGTGAATAACCTAAATCCCTCACCTGCCTCACCCACTACTCATGATGACTTCAATGGTCTTTAGTAAAGATCTCAGAGGAAAGGGCCTTTTGAAAACATTAATATTTAATGAGATGCAATTAGTGAATTTGAATGAAGGCAGCTTGTGATATGAAGCCATAATTTGGTCAATTAGACCCTATTTGGTGTTTTTCTGTGTTTTGTGTTTTAAATCGGAAAGAAAAATGCATTTGAGTAGCATATTCAACTGTAAAATTTGGTATACTTTATTATACAGTTTAGCTTAGAATATAATGTTTCCGGACACTTAAATTGCATGCTAGCGCCAGCTTAAAGGGATTAAAGTTAATCCTAAACTGAGAATTCTGTCATTATTTACTCGACTTTCACTTGTTGTAAACCAGTTCAGCAGAAAAGAAGACATTTTGAAGAAAGCTGGAAACCGAAAGTCAATGGTTACAGGTTTTCAGCTTTTTACGAAATATCTTCTTTTGTGTTGCAGAACAGAATGAAAAAAACTCAAAGGTTTGGAACAGGTAAAGGGTGAGTAAATACTGCATATATTTTCATTTTTGGTGAACCATCCCTTTATTAAAATGCACAATACTTTATGTATTTTAAACCCAATTAGCTGAAATGAAGAGTTTTTGAACAGCACTGCTATAATGACAAGCATTTGAAGGAAACTAAAAGGTAAAGTAAAATATACTTTTATTTTGTTTATTCTAAATATATTTGCACTGTAAAAAATATTTTGTGAGCATTTCTGTTTTGTTAAGCTTTTGAACTGCATTATGGGAGCTTGATCTGTGACTGGCAATTGGTTTTTGTATTGTGATTTACATGATCAACCAGGACAATATACCATATAGAAAACTACTAAAATGTCAAAGTAAAATGTCAAATGTTTGTTAAACGTTTCATCATCAAAAGTGGTTGGAGCTCCCATCATGCTATTTTAAAGGGTAAATAAGCAGAAAACAGCCATGAATGACAAACTACAGGAACTTTTTTTAAATCCAGATATTTTTAGAGAGGAAAAATATTGATGTAGAAACATTTTAACTTGAAATTGCTTGTTTCATTTTTGCAATTATTTAGAAAAAAAAGTGATACATTGCCAACCTCATTATTTCAACTTCAGCTAAATTTCTACTTTATCATAAGTGTTTAATTGCATGATTAAAACATTATGATTTAACATTTAAAAAGCATTGCTTTACCACTAAGTGCAGTTTTTGATAGAGTACAATATTAATATAGGGCGTATTTAAAAAAGACCAGAGTTGGCCAAAGTGCTCTACGTAATAGAATAATATAAGATTGAATAGAGAATAAGAATTAAAACAGCAGAAAGTGCGACTGTCAAATTTAGAAAGTACATGATCAAGGAGTATTGTGTTTTTAAAAGTTTAACTGTGATAACCAAAGCGGACTTAACCTATATTTCATAAAGTATGAGTGGGTGTGTGTACGGTATTATCTAAAAGTCAGATCTCATTCCTCAGCCTTGTCCATCCACATGAACATCCTGAGACACATTATTATCCATACACAATGAAGTGAGCACTGCTCTCGGGTCAGCCTGAAAGAGAGTCAGAGAGAAGCGGGAGAAAGAGACGGCATGAACATCTGTCCTGTTGAGTCTCCAGAGAGCAGATGGGCCTGCGGGGAGAAAATAACTCAGCCTAGGGCCACCGTTCTGGAGGGAACATGAAAAAAAAGCAGGGACAAAAGATAGAAGGGGGAGGAGAGCGTTGAAAAAAAGGAGAGTAGGGGGTTTGTTTGGAGGAGGCGCGAAGGTCTGAGACGGAGAGGCTAGAAAGAGGAAGAGAAAGGTAAAAAAGGCCTTTACAGCTGATCAAAGACACTGACAGCTGGAGATTCACACACTGCACTGAGGGAAGAATGTGACCAGGGTTCAAAGGTGAAGACCATCATCAGCGTTCAATGTGAAATGCTTGTGCCACGGAGAGATCTGATATCGATCTGATAACAGTTTCCACAGAAGAATTCACCGTTATCAGCACTATTTTATTTAGGCTTTCATAATCAAAATTAAAATGCTGAAAATGAATTAGTCATCATCACCCCCATTAAGAACAATAATGTCAACGGTGTCATATTCGAATATGTTTCTAATTAATTAGCATGATCGAAAACCTGTTGTACAAAATCTGCTTTAAACATCTAACAGTATGCATATTTTAACTGAAATTGTCTTTTTTTTATTATCAACGGATGTTTTTTTCCCCTATTTATTAACAACACATGAATCAGAAGATGTTAATCACTGCATCAACAACTTTTGATGCTAAAAAGTGACTTCTACTCACCTTTTTAGTCATTTGAAACAGTATATTGTCTGGGTCGGACATCTAAGCGGTACAAAAATCCAGAAAAGGAGCTGCAGAATACTTTTTACAGATTTATATTTCTAAGTTTTTATATGATATAATGCTTTAAAGCATAAAAAATCCATTAAAAGTCACATTAAGAATTACATTTTAAACATCCTAAGTTATTTGCAAAGTGAAAGTGCAAATAAAGCAAACTTGTGAATTATAATATACAAGAAACTTTAATTAGTAGATATTTTTACGATGTATAATATAAAATGAACACTTTGTTGAATGAATCAGATTTTGTTTATTTTATTCATGCATTATTAAGCTTTTGAGGAAAGTTTATCTCTCAGTCATCGTTGTATTGCATTACCTGTTACATAAAATTACAACTAAGTTTTAATCACAAAGCTTAGCATTTAAAGGTCTTACTGGGACACGTCACTGAGAGACACGGAGAGAAAAACAGTGTTTATATGCATTTCATGTCTTTTATAAAGATGTACAAAATTGTCAGCAATTTTTGCTCAGTTATGCCCTCTTAAATTTCCAATTTCAAACCATTTTTTCATAAGTCTCTCTCTACAGATTTAAAAAATGTATCAGTTCCTTATCAAACCCGCAGTCGGCCTGTGCCGGTGCTTTCAGCGACTCTGTAAAGACCCACCGAGCTCTTCTGTGGGGGTCTTTAGGCACATGTTGATGGTCTATAAACTCTGATTGTCCTCATTTGAAATGCATTCAGTGGCGTTGGCACTGCAGTAAAACGAGACATTTGCAAACGCTCAGCAGAACGTGCCTAGTAACAGTGTGTGAAGTCGACCATCAGCAGTGCTAATGCTGCTCTGTGTTTGCACTGGGATGTTTAATGCACCAAATGTAAAGATTTCCAAATGGCTGTTTGTGTTATGCTGAGCTGAGCAGCTCATAAATGTTTATTAATAATCCATATCCCCCCCTGCTGATCAATATTTGATTATGCTTGTCAATTGATGCCGGATTTTAACTGAACAGTTGTACAAGATGCTTCCTATTCAAAGTAGTTTTGACTGCTATACATTATTAAAGAGGACTACTGTTAAGTATACTTTAAAGAGTACTTGTAAAGACTTCAAAACACATCCCACACAATTCTAAACTGAATATAACGGTTAGACACTTAATGTTTACTGCAATAATAATGCATTGTAATTTCGTAAATATTTTGGAAGTTTATTTATTTTTATTTTTTATATGCAATTTTTATTATTATTCTTCAAAGTGCACTTAAAATGAATAAAGTAGCATTTAAATTGTAGTAGTGTAGTTGTAAAAGTTACATTTGAATTTGGAAATTATACAATTCTTTATATGCACTTAAGTGGCCTTTCGTTATATTAATATTACATTATCTGCAACTACAGTTTTTTAGTTCTATTTAAAGATCATTTACAATTAAGTAGACTTATCTTTTTTACAATGGTATTTCAGAAACATTCAATTAAATAATGCCAATTGAGTTGTATGTATGCTGCTTATTGTATTGCTACTTTATTGTTGAGTTTGTGGTAAAGGCTTTACAATTAATGCTACAACATACATGTGAATTAGTCAGGTAAATGATTCTTCGTATTGTTCTTGCAGTGGTTGAATAGATTAAACTATATTCAAATCCTATATTTTTATCGTAAAAATTGGTTGTAAGCACTATCTGCAAATTAAATGTAAGATCTACACTTCACAGGCCTTTGATGATTGCTGATCAGAATAACCCTTTAAACTAAATAAATGTCAAGAGACCGTTATTATTTACACCCTCCAGGAAGACTAAAGGAGTGGCAGTTTTGTGGTGAGAAGGTTTCCATAAACATCCTTCACTTCAAATGAAATCGCAATGAACTTTCATCTTTCTAGTTTAAGAAAAAAAAAACTATAAAATCCTTCCCAATCTAATACCTCGACTGCAGCAAATGTTATGGAATTAAAGTGTGTTTCACTGACATCTCAACAGAAATTTCTCAAGAGAAAAAAACACAATAACTCAGTCATGATGAGAGAAACCCTCTGATCATGTTGAAGAGATTGAGTCAAATTAAGTTCTCTCAGCACCATCTCAAAACAAACAAAGAAGTCATTGCTAGAAGGCAAAATTGTTGAATACAGACTCGAAAGTATACTTCGTTTTTTTTCCGCACCATTGAACACAAAGCCTTTTAAAGTATACGCCAATGAGGCATTACATCAACCCCTGCCTAGAGGAATGAGTGCACTCAGCATTTGAACAGTGCGACTGCTTTAGTTTACAGTATATAAACCATACGGGTACCAGTTTTTGGTTGGTGCCAGAATAGGAAAAACTGTTCATTTATTTATAGTTTGATTTAAAACCAATTGTGATGGGTCTGTGCCTCTAAACTTCAGTCTCAGAAATGATAAGACTTGTGCATATACTTGTGGAAACTATATTTAAAAACACCCTCGCTAAAATTGATATGTGAACAGCCACATATCAATTCTAGCTAGTGTGTTTCTAAATATAGTGCACAGGTGACCAAACAATGAACCGTCATCCCCAGCCCACTGATGGGAGAATGTTTAGCATCACAGCAACTGCAGCACCACAGTGCAACAAATCACCAGCAGCTACAACAGTGGTGACCAGGGCAAGGTGTCACTACACACAGTTCATTACAGATGTCTGTGTAAAAAGTACGTGCAACTGATGGCCTAGCCGGGTCCTCATGCTAAAGGCCTATTCACACCAACCATGATAACTATTAATATAAATATAACAAATATATTCATGAACAGAGTTGGGTGTAACGTGTTCCACAGTAACGCCTTACTGTATTCTAATTACATTTTTGGGGAATGCAGTAATGTAACAAATTACATTTTAAATTTGTGTCATTTGATTACAGTTACTAAAGACAGTGTAATTACATTACTTACGTTATAAATATAGATTTTAGAAAAAATATTAAGCTTTTTTTAAGTCACGTTTTCCGCTGCAACGTCAGTTAATGAGCATGTGCTTTTAAATTGCTAAAGAACCAGAGCTGAAATAGTTGCTGACAAGAGTGGAAATACAGACATTACTTTGATTTCACTGAGTGTAAAAACAAAAATATTACTGTGAAATGCAGTCGATTTCCAGTCTCTAAAGAACTTTCGACTGCTTTTAACTCGACCAGCAATTTGTTCAAGCACTAGAACAGAAAGCAATCAAGGAGAACACAGCGGCCAAAAACACAGCAGCCCAACTCACCCCAATCAGGCTAAATTGAATATTTGAAGGTAACTTCTGAAAATGTGAAGAGAAGCGAAGCTGCTTATGGGGCTGTTCACATATCACGTCTTTTGTGCGCGCAAGTTCATTATTTCCAATGGAGGCACGTGGCTTGCCTGCGCACAGGAACAGCTGGGAAGCAGCGTGACGCACTCACGTATTCCACATCCGCAGACATAGTATGTGTTTATCTTACTATGAATGTCAATACATACAAGAATCCAGTTTTCTTCAAAATGTCTTCTTTTGTGTTTTTGTGAAGATTAAGTAAATGATGAGAGAATTAAAATTTTTTGGTGAACTATGTCTTGAAATCTTTTGAATTTGTCAAGCTGCTGTGTTAAGTCCATCAGTGAATATTAAATAACTGAAAGAGCTGCAGTTTATTTTGTATTTGAACATGTTTTATATGTTTTAAAGTAACTTTAAAGTAAAGCAATTAGTAATCTGATTACTTTTTACATGAAGTAATTAGTAATGTAATCAAATTACAGTTTTCCAGTAGTAATCATTCATTCATTCATTCATTTTCTTTTCGGCTTAGTCCCTTTATTAATCTGGGCTCGCCACAATAAACCGCCAACTTATCCAGCATATGTTTTACGCAGCGGATGCCCTTCCAGCTGCAACCCATCTCTGGGAAACATCCACACACACTCATTCACACACATACACTACAGACAATTTAGCCTACTCAATTCACCTATACTGCATGTCTTTGGACTGGGGGAAACCGGAGCACCCAGAGGAAACCCACGCAAACACAGGGAGAACATGCAAACTCCACACAGAAATGCCAACTGACCCAGCCGAGGCTCAAACCAGCGATCTTCTTGCTGTGAGGCGATCGTGCTACTCACTGCGCCACCGTGCAGCCCCAGTAATAATCAGTAATTTGTAATTTATTACTTTTTTTAAGTAACTTACTCAACACTGTTCATAAACAATAACAACCTGTTTATTTTTTATTATTATGTGCTTTTAGTTTGGCGACCCCCTGTAAACAGCAGGTGTCCCAAGTGTGCTACTTTTCTAGCAAATCTGACCCTGATCTGACCAGTGAATTCCGCTCATGTAATTAATCTATTAATACAGTGAATTGAGCAATCGCAGCCAGTCAGTGTAGTGGAGTCAAACAACACAAATTATTTACCACAATATTTTCAAAGCAGGTAACACAAAGACACCGAACCTAGCACTGCACATCTAGGGTACATTTATTTTTATACTGTATTTTTATCATTATTTCCAATGGTATAAACAATTGTTGCCAAGATAGTCATTATCTTTAAATAATCTTTGAATAGGGCTTAACATCAACCAGTGTGCTTCTCCACATTGTTGCCTGTAGCTTTAAATTGGGCAAGCCCTTGTAATGGATGTAATGGAGTTTTTTAACTGGGAAAAACTGTTCTGAAAGTGATCCCAACAATATAATTTCTCTACATCTTTATTGTTATAGCTGTGTGGTCTACTGGCAGATATGGCAATTGCCAACTGAGGCTATATGGCACCTGTGGGTACACTGCTGGACAGATGCAGTTTTCTTGGGACATTTTAGGCCCGTCATCTCAATATCACAAACCCTGACAGTTGTTGGGTATTTTAACATCTCTGTGGACCAAGTGCACCAATTAATGGTTACTGTGTTTGCTGCCAGTACTAGCCATTATCAACAGGATAATGCACGTGACAGACAGCTTGAATGATCAAGGAGTGGTATTAGGAACATGCTGATGAGTTTGTTTTAATGTCTTGGCTTCCAGATTCACCTGACATAAACCCAGTTGACTCTCATAATTTACAGCAACCGAATGACCAGCTGTTGACATTATTGATCTGTTGGCAATTCAATGAACCGATTCCTCGCTGTGTGGCCGCTGTTATGTGGGCTTAATTTGTGGTCATTACGTAATGGATCTTCAGTGTATACTTAATTTGGTGGCATACAAGTGCTTGAGCAACAGAGGCTAATTAAAAATGCTTCAGTGGGTTGACAAAAATGTACTATAACATTAACTGTAGTTTCTAGGTAAAATGGATACTATGAAGCAGTATGACAGCAAAAAATGTTGTTTCTTTTCGCATTAATGACATTTACAGGGACATTTTAATGGCGAAAAAATTTATATTTTTTTAGCAACACTAAAAATACAACTTACAATGTCTGTTTTTTGTAATCCAATACATTTGCCTCACCTATTCATATAGACAACTTTTCTAGCATGGTCAGTTTGCTTGGTAGCTCAATTTGTCCAGTGTTATCCTTTTGATGCAGAGCACTTGGGTTCGAGTCTGGTAAAGCACAAGAGATAAAAGATAAAAATGTGTGGTCACTGTGCACTTTTATCTTACGTTTGCTTTTGTAAACACTATTGGTTGGGTTTATGTCAGTGGTTGGCTGGTCTAGTTGAGAAATGTTCAGAAAGATTTATTCTTGTTGTCTTTTTTTAACAAAAGATATGAGAGAATAACTTATTTGCATCAACCCATTTTGTCTCACACTCACTATATAAAGACCATAGCATCCCAACAAAAAGGAAACCACACTTTGGGCTTTAGAAAAAGTAGTGTGCACACTTGTAGTAGTAGGCTATATGCTTAAGCCCAAAATGACCTTTTTCACACACGCTTTAGTGTTTGCAAACATTCAAAAACATAGCCTTTGCAAATAAACTCCATCTAGTGCAGACTCTAGACATATACACACTAGAAACATTCATGTTTAAAAATGTCTTTACTCATTTAATACAGATTTGCCTGTGAATGGATCTGTGAAAAACCATGTTCAGTGTTGACACCTTGTGGACAAAATAAGTAGTGGAAAACAAGTCAACGCTCAAGTGCTCAAGATTAGGTTTCTTCATCGGCAGTCATCGTGGTTCCCTCAGCACCATTCTCAGCTCTCAACGGATATTCTCAGATCCGTTGACTGAAAGGTACTTCAGAGAATCCAAAATGGTTCTTCTATAAGACATCCATCTATGAAACCCTTTTTGGGAACCTTTATTTTTAAAAGTGTAACATATCTGCATAAATATATAAAAAAAAAGTAAAAGTATACTTTGGAGTTTATAAAGTCATATCTGTTAACTGTTGTACATTTGCTGTCGTTAGGCAACAGAAAAAAACAATGTTATAATGCTGTAAAGTATGCATCCTTTAAAGTTCAAAAGTTTTCTAATTTACACCTTTGAAAAGGCGGTGTGTAAAAGTATCAAATATAGGCTAGTCAATTATACATTAGAGAAGTCACAAGAGATAAAGAACACAGGATTCTCATACGAAAGTCAGTTGGGTGTGAAAGGTATTGGAACTTGAGAGACAGTAAGAAATTGTTTGTGTGTGGTGGTGGTTTGCGGTTATAGGAGCATCTCCTGTCTTTTCAGCTTTCACACAAAAGAATATGTTTCACTGGCCTGTCACTCAGTATCATTAGATTTAATTCATCTTCAGATTTATTATTTCAATTAATATATGGGTGTGGCAGAATATAAACGTATATCATTCATATTTTAATTATTAATAGATGTTGCTGAAGTAGCAGGTTTTCTGTGTTGACTCAAATAAACGCATACATGCAACGTTAACTTAAAATGAGCGTATTCTTTTTTTTTAAATGGTAGCTTTTTAATGTATTTATGTATATATTTAGTTTTTCTTATTGAATTTTACTGAATCAATCTAAGGAGAGTTTGCTTTTTGTAATTTTTTTCCTTCTCTGCACTATGATTGTAGAGAAAATAGCATTTGAAACTGTATAGTTTATGAAACTGAACAGAACAATATCATGCACGGATGTGGATGCACTAGTTATTGTTATATATCTTTATAGTTATTGTTACATTTTTATAGCTTTGCATTTAATACAAATGTACAGCAATTCATTTCTACTACAATTTCTGGTACTGTAGTGAGACAATAATAATTAGGAATCTGTGCATAAATACTAATGATACCGAATACATTTGTACCATGCCACACATGACTGAATAGAGCCTAAGAGTTAAGATTCATTCATTCATTTTCATTTCGGCTTAGTCCCTTTATTAATCTGGGGTCGCCACAGCGGAATGAACCGCCAACTTATCCAGCATATGTTTTACGCAGCGGATGCCCTTCCAGCTGCAACCCATCACTGGGAAACATCCACACACTCTTATTCACACACATACACTACAGACAATTTTAGCTTACCCAATTCACCTATAGTGCATGTCTTTGGACTTGTGTCGGAAACCGGAGCATAGGGGGAAACCGGAGCATAGCAAATTTATAGGACGCTTTACAATAACATATTTGTGCATTTACATTAGATAAAGCCGAACTGATACTAATCTCTAAGATCACAGTACAAAATTTAATATGCTCAAATTAATATGCTGCAATTTAACTTTTTTTTTCTCTCAATTGTGCATGCATGTCCTTCCTGCACTAAGAGCTGCTCCTGCAAACGCAGTGCTGGGACACTCATTCATGTATTCACTTACACACCCAACATTCCCTGAAATATATACCCATAGCCAAGAGGGCCACCACTGCCATTACACCCAATACAAAAGTACACAAGTGCCTCTGGAAAGGGTGTGCATGTGTGAGTTTCACTGAGAATGTGTTTTTGCATTTAAAAACATGATGTCAAGCAATAGAAAATGTTTTTGTTTGTTGTTTGAAGGAATAGTTCACACAAAAATGTCAGTATGGCTTCATTTGTATTTTATTATGAACCGACACATTGTAATTTATAAATATTCAGCTTTTGAGTGGAAAGGAAATGTTATATCAGCCTCTCTGACAAGAGTTACATGAGAATAGATGTTCATTCATTCATTCATTTTCTTTTATTAATCTGGGGTCGCCACAGCGGAATGAACCGTCAACTTATCCAGCATATGTTTTACGCAGCGGATGCCCTTCTAGCTGCAACCCATCACTGGGAAGCATCCACACACACCCATACACTTTGGACAATTTAGCTTACCCAATTCACCTATACCGCATGTTTTTGGACTTGTGGGGGAAACCGGAGCACCCGGAGGAAACCCACGCCAACACGGGGAGAACATGCAAACTCCACACAGAAATGCCAACTGACCCAGCCGAGGCTCGAACCAGCGACCTTCGTGCTGTGAGGCGATCGTGCTACCCACTGCGCCACCGCGAGGCCGAGAATAGAGGTTTCATGTGTTAAATAGTTTGGGTTATATGTGTTAAAATAAAAACCACTAAATATAGGCAAACAGATAAGTAAATTGAGAAATTGTAAAAATGATTGCTAAACGTTAAGGCATCCACAGGAATGCCTTTAGTCTAAAACAAATGCTCTGTAATGTTTGCTGCCAGCAGAGGGAAAATTACATGTCATACAATGCAGCATCAAATGTAACAGCATTTAGAGATTACCGCTTTTATATATGTATTTATTAGATTTTAAATATTCCGTTTTTTCACAATGCAAATAGCAGATATAGGATGTAATACTAATGTTACCACAAGAGGGAGCCAAAGGACAATAAATCCTTTTAAAATATTTTATTTCCCAATGCTTTGAATGTCTGAAATGGTGTTTCACTAGATTTAAGATATCAGAGAACATGCAAAGCGGTTAACTGTAAATAATATAGCCCTATTTTCTCTGCTAGTCTTATTCCTTTAAGCATTGCTATTTATTAACATATTTGAACATAAAATCGAATCCTAAAATATTCAGCACCCACAGTTAGTTTCCAAAATCACACAAAACTCTGACACGTGTTCACAAAACATTCAGTAAATACAACATAAGTAATATCAGTATTGGCCGATTTTAATTAACTATAACGACACCTGGTGTTTTTAAAAGATATTGCAACAACTGACAACAGACATGATTTAGCCTTAAAGGCATAATTTACCCCGAAATGATAATTTACTCACACTTAACCTTAATCTGTTGAAGTCAAAAAACTCAGAGCTTCTGGTAGTACCCAGAATAACAAAGTCCACTAAAGGAGGTTGAGCGTTTTCATTTCTGACTCCTAAACTCTGGAATAGCCTTACTGATAAATCAGAGGCTCAGACACACTTTCTCAGTTTAAACCTTTTTTTAGTAAAGCATATACACGATGCATCACATAACTGTAGGATATAGTTAAATTCAACTCTTCAAATGCATTCTTTCACATAACATTAATATCTCTTGTGCAAATAAACTATGAACAGCAGCTATGCTAATTCATTTCTTCGTTCTCTATTTCCACCTGGGAAACCCATCCTGAGGCTTCTAGATCTTGGAGTGCCACTCAATCAGATCCAAGACCTTTGAAGAGATGATGCCAACCATCTGAGAACTTTGATGACAACAAATACACTTCACTGAGCATGTACTATTATTTTATGTAAATATTGTTTCTTTTGGAAGGACCTTAGTGTCATCTCTCTTCAGAATAAAACTGGAATGATATGTGCTTTTTCTGCAAGAAAAGTTGTTTGTTACTTCTGACGCTACTTGTAGAGCTGTCACTAGATGTGAATTTTTCTGTGTGAAAGAATGAATTATTTGAAATGATTATGTTATAAGAGGAGCTGTGTTTGTATTAGCCTGTTATGTTTATTTTACCAATTTTGATAAGATGACTGAGAACACAAGAAACAGCCTTGATTGTAAAATAAATAGTTCTTTGTGTGTGTAATCCATTCTTTTGTGAATCGTTCCTACAGGTCTGAGGTCAGCTCTGAATACTGGCTGAACTATGGCTCCTGTCTTCATATCTTGGAAGAAGATATGACCCCACCTCTGTGTACCTATTGGGAAATTGTCTATCTATGTTTTAACCAATTAGGCTTTATGTATCATTGCAGTTAGTGACGTTATGTTAGTAGTTGTTGTTGATTTGAGATTGTAAGGCAGCGGCTGAAGCGGCTGTGTGAATGTTGAAGTTGGCTTCTGCTTACAAAACTGCAAACTATCTTCAGTAAGCTTTCTTTGATTGATTGAACCTCTGACTCCGAATCTTCTTTATCTGACACAGCGGTCATTTTTTAGTTAAAACTGTTTGTTCCCCAAGACTATGTTTATATACAGTACTGCCCACCCTATACAAAACTCCTTAACTTTTCTGATTTTGACTGTGTAATAATGTGCACCTTTTGTGAAGCTGCTTTGGAGCGATGATTATTGTGAAAAGCACTATACAAGTAAACTTGAATTGAATGGATTGTTGAACACAAAAGAAATTTTGAAGAAAGCTAAACCCCTAACCATTGACTTCGATAGTATGAATATTATGGAAGTCAACGGTTACAGGTTTGAAGCAAAGGTTTTTCCTTTGTGTTCAACAGAAGAAATTTATTTATTTATTTTTGCAGTGAAATATCCCTCCACATTCCCAACTTCGTTCCACTGTAGAAAACTGAAGTCAAAATATCAAAGAAATGACTGTTGTCATCTTGCATTAACGACGTCACTGAGACCGCAAGCAGTGTCTTATGGAATGGACTGTGATTCCCTACCTGAAAAATCAAGCAGAAGCACACAATCAAGACACAAAACCTTGGTTTAATAGCATCAGATAAAGCAATTTATGTATAACAACGAACATTTGGACATAGTAAAAAAAGAATTTTTGAGAATAATATTATTTGAAATGAGATGTAATTGGATGTTTATTTTAAACACGTTCCCATTTGTTTATAAAAAGGATTTGGTTTATGACCTATAAAGCATGCGGCCACCAGATGGCGATAGAAATGTTTTTTTCAGTATGTAAGAGGTTCACTTGTCTCGGTGTGTGTGACAGTGGCATCAGCAATTCTTCGATACAGGCCTTAAACCAACAGAAAGGTTGCACAAGAAATGTGATTCACTAAAATCGGCTTATGTGCACCAGACAATGTCAGTATGAGATGTACTGCTTGTAATCAAAATGATAACACTAATTCAAAGCAATTTGGGAATTTCAACTTTTATATATTTTTTGTACAGTTGTAGTAGAATTTCTCAGCATAAATTTGACCTAACTAGATAAAAACAGGCAAATTCAGCATAAAAACCATGTTCACAAGGATTCAAAAATAAATGAATGTGGAACTTGTGAAAATATGATCTGTTTTATTTTCTTGAAAAATTTATCCATTTTGGTCCATGATTATTTACCATTTGTGCACTGCTGGAACCCAAACACTTTATGAAAGAGTTTATATCCCTTTCCAACCTAAATAATAGCGCTCAAACCAAACTATCCCTATTGAGTGAAAAATAAAATGTATCAGCCTCTGACAACAAGTTACATGAAACACACAGTATCTACAGACATTTTATGTTAATTCGTTTGTGTTATATGTTACAATTAAAATATCTCTACAATTAAAGAGAGAGAGGGCAAACATACACAGAAAAGTAAAAAAAAAACTGTACAGATATATTAGTAAAAGTTGTAAAGCATCGAGAGGCCTCCTTGTGTCTAAAAATGCTCTGTAATATTTGCTGCTAGCATGTGGAAAAATACGTTGCAGAATCAGCAATAAATTTGCTTAACAACATTTAGAGATAACCCATTCATAAAGATTGACAAAAAATGACTAAAAGTGATGTATTAATCATGCCAGGTCCGCAGTTATTCATTGATAAGTTAAAACATTATGTCAGTAGGTGACGATTTCTTCAAAAACACAGTTTAGTTAAAACAACATTAATTTTGAAATGAATGAGGTATTAAATCACCCACATAAACAATCTCTTCAAAACAGTCAGGAACAAAACAACACTACTATGTATGAAGTTCTCTGCAATTGATCTTTCACAAAAACAATGCAATGGTTTCCAAAACATCAAGGGTAATGTAAATGTTTTCTGGATGAAAGCCACTGTTAAACGTCACTGTTTCAAAGATTAATGTCAACTGATATGTTCAACAAAAGCATACATTCTGTTTTGTTGAAGCTTTTTAAGACTTGAATCATGCATGCCTCCCTGGATTTGTTTACGTTCCGCAACCTCACATGTCCGAAAGTGGAGGAGGTCTTATGATGCTTCACATATTCTTACAACGCATCCCCATTGATATAGATGTATGCTTCCTTTGAACCAATTGTTTTATGCATCAGCGATCCAACAGCCACAGTTTTAGCTATTGTTTACAGGCCACATAATTATAACACATTTTAGATGATTCTGGTCATTCTTAACTTTACTGTGTACCCTATCGCCTAATATTATTTAATTGGGGGATTTTAATATTCATGACAGTGCTTATTCACAAGGGGATTTTATTTCCTGTCTGGACAGTTTGGCTCTTCAGCAATATGTAGACTTTCTAACCCATTTGTCACACTTCTGGATTGTACAACCACTGTTGTACCCATATTTTCACAGAAATGACAGAAGACTTATTGTGACACACATCAGATCATAAACTGCTTTCCTTCAGTTAACATCATACTCTATATCCAAACAACAACATTCCATGATCTTCCTTAATGTAAAAAAGATTAATGTCTCACATGGTGACCATCTCTTTTATTCTGATAATCTGGTCTCCTTTTCTGAATTGCAGCTGGTCTTAGACAATTTTGCACCTCTTAAATCTCATACAGCATCTATCACTCACTCTCCTCCGGGTTTACTCCTGATCTTTGCCAGCAAAGATCTAAAGGGCATTTGGAACACCTTTATAAATGAATTGGTCTTGTGTTACACAGAGAACTGTATGACGAGCATGTTGTTCTTTATAAAGATGCTCTTTCAACTTAAAAATGAATGTTATGCACATTTAATTGAAGAGACAGTAACAATAAAGCTTTGTTCACAACTGTAAATTGCATTCTGAGACCACCCGAAAGCCTTCCTGTATACCTGTACAGCACTGCCCAATGTGATAAATTTGTCATTTTTCAGTGACAAAATCAGTTCTATCTATCAGCATTTGGCCTCTTCAGCTAATCTGTATTGTAATTCATGATAAACTGTGTTTTAACTGATATCCCCCTCTCTCCTCTTTCCCTGCCATCTAAAGTAAAAAAGTCAAATTCAATTTACAAATCTAATTCCTCTACATGGGCGTCAAGGAGTAGCACGTTTGCCTTACAGCAAGAAGGTCGCTGGTTCGAGCCTCAGCTAGGTCAGTTGGCATTTCTGTGTGCATGTTCTCCCAGTGTTCGTGTGGGTTTCCTCCGGGTGGTCCAGTTTCCCCCACAAGCCCAAAGACATGCACTATAGATGAATCGGGTAAGCTAAATTGTCCATAGTGTATGTGTGTGAAGGAGAGTATGGTGATGGGTTGCAGCTGGAAGGGCATCCGCTGTGTAAAACATATGCTGGATAAGTTGGCAGTTCATTCCACTGTGGCAACCCCAGATTAATAAAGGGACTAAGCCGAAAAGAAAATGAATTAATGAATGAATTCCTCTACATGTTTACTTGATCACATACCAACTAACCTCACTTTTCTCCTCTCATAACTCGTATTGTTATTCCTCTCTTAGCTCCGGCATTGTTTCATCATCTTTCTAATAGTTGCAATTACCCCAATTCTTAAGAGACCGGGTGCAGGCCCTAACAATTTCAATAACTTCCATCCCATTTCTTTACTTTTCCAAAAATTCGTACAAAAAAACAAAACAAACAAACAGTTGCAGCACAGGTTCTGTAAGGATTTCACTCAAGTGTATCAGTGAAATGACTGGAGTGAGAGTAACTAACGAGCTGTTGATGGTTGGGTTAGTCAATTCTTGTTTCACTTGACTTGATGGCAGCTTTTGACATCATCTCACACACTTGTTGCCTTGTTGAACCATTTATCTGCTATTGGCATCTCTGAAATTCCTTTTGCCTGGTCTACATCTTATCTTTTAAACTGTACACAATTTGTACAACTAAAAAGTTTTAATTCTCAACTCTTCTCTTTTAGTTGTGGTGTCCCTTAAGGTTCTGTCCTTGGTCCTCTACTGTTCCTTATCTATCTTCTCCCACTTGGTAATATTTTTTTCATTCTCTTCTCTTTAGCTTACAACATAAATCGCTACATAAAGTTCAGTTGAATCAGAATTCTCCTGCCTGTATTATAACCTGGACTCCATCCATACAACATGCTACTCCAACAGCTTCATTGATTTCTCATCAAATTTTACATGAATTTAAGATTCTTTTGACTCACACATAAAACTCTCCATAACTTCACTCCCCGTTACCCCTCAGATCTCATTCAACCCTACACTCCATCTCAAACCCTTCGTTCTTCCTCTATGCTACTGCTCATTTAACTACCATGGGTTCTAGAGGCTTTAGCCGTTTTGCTATTTGCCCAGCAATTGTCTCCCATAAGCAATTCAGATTCATTATCCCAATTTAAAGCTCAACTGAAAACTCCCTTATATAGATTAGCTTAGAATGCTGATTAATAATATGTTTGTTTTTTTACTTTTGTCATTTTAAAACAGCTTTTTATGGATTATTGATATTGTTATTTACTGTTATTTTAATTATTGCTTTAAATATGGTGATCTTCAGAGGTTTGAAAGGCACCTCATATAAAATATATTATTATTAATATTATTATACAATTGATGAGTGTTGGTGGTTAGACATTACAAGTAACACAAGTAGGGTAATCAGATTACTTTTTAAGTAACTAGCAAAGTAACAAATTACTTTTTCCATATCTGAAAATGTTATTTTGTTTTCCACTTTATTGATTGTCAGAGAGAAATCAGGAGTAAGTGCAAATGTGTAAACATGATATTTACGCTACTGTAGTTCTACCTTAAATGCGAACATGTATTTTCTCATCTCACAAAAACAGATTCAGTATTCCTGAAAATGAATAAAAACAGTGAAATGCAAACTCTGAGCATTCACTGCTGAATCGTCATTTGAGATTATCTATAAGAAAATAACTGGATGATACCAGAAGTGGTGTACATTCACTTTCACACATATTATATAATGAATTCTGGAAGAGATAGTTCACCCAAATATGAATTACCTCATCATTTGCTCTCCGTTGTGTGTTTTTGTGAGATTCTTTCTTCGGTTGAACACAAAAGAAGATATTTTGAAGAATGTTGGTTGCCGGGACCAATCAACAGCTTCTTTTGTGTTCAACAGGGGAAAGAAACTCAAATAGGTTTCGAACACGTAAAGGGTGAGTAAAGGATGACAGAATTTTCAATCTCACCTGCTGAATGAAGTTTTCATCAGCAACACTAGAGGTCAGTATAAAAACAATGGTTATTCTACCTCTGAGGCCACCACAACATTTCCGAGGAACACAGTGAACTATTACACAATAAAGCACACAGACCTGCTCCACCTTCCAGCAGCTCATGTGTGTCTGTGTGTGTCTGATCTCCATGACTGCAGGCCTTTGATCTCGAACTCTTAAGAGGGACACCAGTAAAAAGCAGCATTCACTACTGCCTTTGTTCTGTAAAGAAGCTTGTATGGCATCAAGTACAGGCCAAACAAAACTGATTTAATCTATGGAGGGAAACAGCAGTGTGTTGAACTGTGTTTGATAGCAACCAGACTATGAGCTGAAATACGCTAACTGCTGGCATTTCACAAGCATGAGGAATGATTTCTGTGATGGCTGTTTCACAAATTTTGTTGCACCTTAGATGAACTGATGAACAAAAAAAAAACGAATATATGTTTAGTCCTATTGGACTACTTATGTTCTATTATCCTAGCAGATATACAAGGGCAGTTTAAGCACATTATAAATGAAAAAAAAAAACTGTCAAACTGATTATAAGTGTTAATGTGGCACCTGCTGGTAAATTATTTTATTATTTTACAAATCCTATTTATTTAGCATACCAACTTTCCAGTTTTCATTGATATTGGTGAGCCAAGTGACTAAAGCCTGAAAATTCCATCTTTGCAATGTCACTAACTCATTCAATTCCCACAAAAAGTCTGGTCACGTCTAGTCATCCATGAAAGACAAATGAACGAGAATAGAGGATAATGTAAAGAATCTCCATGGTCAATTGGTTCAACACTGCAATTGGAATTGCTCTTACGGTCAGCTCTGAAAAAAGTAAGGATCTGTATTTTAACATAGTGTCTCGACATTAAAGAGAATTTAACTGTAAGTGCCTGGACACATCAAGTCGATGCCAAACAACTAGCACCAACGAATCATAACTGTGTTGTGGTCTCGCCTTGAATAGCGTCTTGACCAAAATGCTGTGAATGAACACACCAAACGGACGAAAGCAGACTGAAACAAGAGTCGCGTTCTGCGCCCTAAGTAAGAGGATGTGTCTACCTGCTCTGTGGGTGGCAGTAGTCTGTTTTCTCGTTCCACAAAAGGGAAACCATACTTCCGATGCACACAGACAAATCGTAAACAAAGCAGCATCTAGTACCATTATCACAGTATTTGTTACTCATCACAGAGGGATTGGTTTGTGCAAATATACCGTATAATCTAATAATCCATATTGTTTGCAAATATTTGAGAAATATTGTGAAATTACAGCCAGCCTTTTTGCGATCCTTCTTGGCTTTAATGTTTTACTCGCTACATCACGTCACATCGTCACACTTGCGCTCTGATTCATTGCTGAATAAACAGTCAGGAGTGCTCTCTTTAGCCACTGATCCAATGACGATTCTACATGCTGAATCAGACCAATGAGCTCCAACGTTAACCTGACAAGAGCCAATGTGTGGAACACACCAAACCAACTAGCCGGACCGATGAACCAACAAAGCCTAACGGCCGACCGTCTGCTTGGTGTGTCCCCAGCCCTAACCTTTGATGAGGAGCATGTTGTGTGGACAGAGAATTGATTCAAATTTCACTTTAGTGATGGAAGCGAGTATAATTCAAATGTTTATCAGAAGCTCCTTCAGCAACGTGTAGTTACTTTTCTGTGTTCACTCAATCACCTGTGACTTTTCATGCAGTGAAAATGATTTCCATCAAACAAAAAAACAGGCAAAACAATTAACTGAAGCTGAAAATTGTGAAATAATGAAGTAACCAGCTCAGGGTCCAGATCTAAACCTGATTGAAAATATCTGCAAAATTATTGTTGACAAAGTTATGGTTAAGAAACATTACAGTCAGTGAACTTTAAAAGAGACTGAAGAAAAGCTTGTGAAGATCATACCAAGAGAGAAAGACTAATGATGTCTGTGAGAGACTAGTGATGTTTGTGAGCGACTAGTTTTGTCTGTAAGAGACTAGTCATGTCTGCAGGAGATTAGTGATGTCCAGATAGAGATTATGTCCTGTAAAATACTAGATATGTGCTGTAGGAGACTAGTAATGCCTTATTAGACACTAGATACTGTATGTCTGCGAGAAACTAGTTATGTCCTGTTAGAAACTAGGGATGTCCTGTTATAGACTAGTGACGTCTGTTATAGACTAGTGATGTCTGTTATAGACTAGTGTTGTCCTGTTAGAGACTAGTGATGTCTGTTATAGACTAGTGATGTCCTGTTATAGACTAGTTTTGTCCTGTTAGAGACTAGTGATGTCTGTTATAGACTAGTGTTGTCCTGTTATAGACTAGTGATGTTCGTTATAGACTAGTGATGTCTGTTATAGACTAGTGATGTCCTGTTATAGACTAGTGATGTCCACTATAGACTAGTGATGTCCTGTTATAGACTAGTTATGTCTATTATAGACTAGTGTTGTCCTGTTAGAGACTAGTGATGTATGTTATAGACTAGTGATGTCCAGTTATAGACTAGTGATGTCTATTATAGACTAGTGTTGTCCTGTTAGAGACTAGTGATGTCTGTTATAGACTAGTGATGTCCAGTTATAGACTAGTGATGTCCGCTAAAGGCTAGTGATGTCTGTTATAGACTAGTGTTGTCCTATTAGAGACTAGTGATGTCTGTTATAGACTATTGTTGTCCAGTTAGAGACTAGTGATGTCCATTAGAGACTAGTGATGTCTGTTATAGACTAGTGATGTCCTGTTATAGACTA
>CAIGQW010000302.1:149949-172470 GCA_903798125.1 Danio choprae | reverse complement strand
ACACACACACACACACACACACACACACACACACACACACACACACATGCATACTCACACACGATCTCTTTCACATACACTAACATAATCTGTCTCTTTCTTATACACACACATACACACAAACACTCATGCTCACACACACTCCGTACACTGTCTCTCTCATACACACACATACATATTCTCACTCTCCTTTACACACACACACACACACACACACACACACACACAGTCTCACTCTTTCTTTCACACACACATATATACACTGCCTCTCTCTCATACACAAACACACAGATATACACATGCTTTCTCTTTTACACACACACATGCGTGCTCACTCACACACACACACACACACACGCACACCTGTGAATCAGAGCTGAAAAAATTTGAGGAGGTTGCAACATAGTCAAGCAGTCAAGAAGCTCATCAAAATTCTATAATTACATTCATTTAAACCCACAAATTTTTTCTAAAACTTAATGTTTAGGTGAAAAAAGATTTTGCTCCTTGCTGAATAAAACATACATTTATTGAGAATGTACTATATTGAGCCCAAACATTCAGTATATTTAGCAAAACGTTGACCGTATTTGACAGTATTAACTGTTAAAAAAAATACAGAAATTTATGTTTCGATTAAAAGCTGAAATAAATTTAACATGGCACATCAATGTGTCACACCTATTTTAGAAGTGTGTCAAAATATCATTTGTTCTCATAACCAAGCGTATTATAACCAATCATGATGTGCCACATTTAAATATTCATTCATTTTCATTTCGGCTTAGTCCCTTTATTAATCTGGGGTCACCACAGCGGAATGAACCACCAACTTATCCAGCATATGTTTTACGCAGCGGATGCCCTTCCAGCTGCAACCTATCACTGGGAAACATCCATACACACTCATTCACACACATACACTATGGACAATTTAGTCTACCCAATTCACCTGTACCGCATGTCGTTGGACTTGTGGGGGAAACCGGAGCACCCGGAGGAAACCCACGCCAACACGGGGAGAACATGCAAACTCCACATTTAAATACAAACATTAAAATAGCACAAATGAAAAAAAAAGATTTAGCAGCCCTCAAAAAAAATATGTTTGCTGGTTGTTCAAGCTACTTTAAAATGAGCTGAAACGACACAATTCTTGAGGTTTGTTGGGGACAACTTAATTGTTTTATGTTCGATCCGCTTAAATTTGTTAAAACTAAAGTTAACTTAATTCCTTCATGTTGCCCCAACACAAATCGATTGTGTTGAACCCAGCATTTTTTTTACAGTGAGGTTCCACAAAATTGCTTCATGCTATCCCAACACAAATTGTTTAAGTTACTCGTTTAACTTAATTGTTTTTACAAATGCAAGTGAATTGAACATAAAACAATTAAGTTGTCCCAAAAAAAAACCAATAAGAATTGTGTTGTTCCAACTCATTTTAAATAAGTAGTTTGAAGAAGCAACAAAAGTCATGTTTTGAGTGTATGCAGCTTTAGAAAACTTCACAAAAATGGCACCGAAATAAGGTTATGCAAATGATGACGGAATTTTCAGTTTTCAGCGAACTATTCCTTTAAACACATGCCCAAGCTGTGAAATACAAATATACCCTGACATATGGCACATATGGGTGTGCGAGTTCTGAGGTAAACTGTGTGACTGCGCTGCAAAAAATAACTCGAATCTGAAACGTCAAATTCACAATTCATTGCTCTGACCTCTCCAGGAGTGACATCACTAACGGCGGCAGCAGGAGAACGGGCATGGGCAGCACCACACGGGTCAGGGACGTCTCCATCAAAGCCTGAACAAAAACACATTTCACAACGCACAATGGGATTTCATAATAACAGCTTACCAATGCAAAGGTATCCATACTCACATGTCGCGCGGCCAGTTTTGAGGTGCCCACCACATTGCCTTTGTCGTCCAGTACACTTATGCCCTCTGACAGCTCGTTGTGGCGCATCAGCAGAACATTACACACGTTGGCACTTGCTAAATGAAGGTAAAAACTGCAGTTAGAAACAAAGAGAATACTGTCTGAGAGGTTATTTTTATGAATATAAATGAATAAAATACAATGGAAATGTTTAAACTAGGGCTGCACAATATATCCTTTCAGCATCGACGTCACAATGTGCACATCAACAATATTCACAGCACAAGAGGTGCAATGCAAATAGAGATTAAAGGTGGCCAGGCATCACTTGTTAAAATGGATGTCATATGTAGCTTAATTGCAAAATTAACTCATAGTGGACCCATTTGACTGTTGCTAAGTAAACATAAGTGAGTTTATATCATTCACGTGCAAGAAAAGATAGCATTTGTAGATTTAACAAAGATTAATTGCATTTATTCATTCATTCATTTTCTTTTCGGCTTAGTCCCTTTATAAATCTGGGGTCGCCACAGCAGAATGAACCACCAACTTATACAGCATATGTTTTACGCAGCGGATGCCCTTCCAGCTGCAACCCATCACTGGGAAACATCCACACACACTCATTCACACACAAACACTACGGACAATTTAGCCTACCCAATTCACCTATACCGCATGTCTTTGGACTTGAGGGGGAAACCGGAGCACCCGGAGGAAACCCACGCAAACACAGGGAGAACATGCAAACTCCACACAGAAATGCCAACTGACCCAGCCGAGGCTCGAACCAGCGACCTTCTTTCTGTAAGGCGATTTTGGCTACCCACTGCGCCACCATGCAGCCCCTTAATTGCATTTAAATCACTGTAAAAAATGCTGGGTTGCATACAATTCCGCCATGTTGTCCCAACACAAATCGATTAAGTAAACTTAATTGGTTTTACAAATTGAAGTGGATTTTAAAGTAGTTTGAAGCAGCAAGTGTGTGTTTAT
Source organism: Danio choprae (assembly GCA_903798125.1). Lineage (NCBI taxonomy): Eukaryota > Metazoa > Chordata > Actinopteri > Cypriniformes > Danionidae > Danio > Danio choprae. The sequence continues at coordinate 169,583 of CAIGQW010000302.1, read as the reverse complement.
AGTGAAGACTGTAAAGAGTTATTTTACATTTGATTATTCAGTATCTGTATCTGACTACTAAGACTTCCCAATAAAATAAAAAGCACATTTTTTTCTCTTTTGTATATATATTTTTTTGCATTTATCTAGTTTATGTTATGCGGTATACCACAAAAATCACTGCAATCAATGTAAAATAATGAATTCATCAAAGTATTAAAGCCATCTAGTGGATAAAAAAAAAGGTTTCGTATCGCAATATGCATCACAGACAAGTCAAATGTTACTATGTCATTTGTTTCCCAATATCATGCGGCTCTACGATGTAACAAATTACATAAAAAGTCATAACAACTTATGTTTTACGTTAATCTAATTTAGAAAGTTATTAATGTTTTTAAGCTGAACAAATTTTAACGATGTTTTTAGTCAGCTTAATTGATGCAAGTTAAAATTACTTACAAGTTAATGTAAGTGAGCAACATATTTTTTTTACATTGTATTACAAGCCATATTGTGCAGGGAAAGGCAAAAACCCAAAGGGCTTAGCTAAAGCATACCTGAATGATAAAGAAAGCTAAACAAAACAACCACAATTCAGCAAAGAGCTAAATTGCAATTACAAACACATAAAAGCGCACAAAAGAATTGCAACGTCGCACACACAAAAAACATAAATCATGAACTCCAAAGACAAACCATACAAATCACATAAAATGTGTGAAAATAACATTTACAAAATTATAAAACAGCATTACAGTGATTCTTTATGCATCTTTTAGACTTGTTAAAGAGGAATTTTTTCCTCCCATTATTACTATGGTTATCAATACCTCATTATTATTATTGACACCACTGTTGCCGTCATCACAGACTATTACGTTCATCATCAACAACTTTAGTATTGTGTATATTATTATTATTATGACTATGAATGCTAAATATTATTTAACCCCTTCGGAGCCTGTGTCCATTATGGACATCACATGTCAGAATATGTTTTTTGTGGTTCCTGAGCATTTCATCTCATTTAAAGCCTACAGTCCATGAGAGCGGACGATTGTCATCCAAGCAAATTGCGGTAAGACTCGGCATGTTGTAATTGAAAAAACCCACCACACTGAAAAGTAGCATGGCATCATTTCACTCCAGACACAGACATAAGCCACATTTACAATGTTTTTATTCAGATTTATTGATATGTTTGCCAATACTTCATAGATTGAATGTAAAAAAGAGGGAGTACACTTACTAATTAAAGTTTAAAATCTTTTGTAACATTGGAAGCTTTAGATCAGGATTTTTTCAAATATGTCTGTCCATTAGGATGGACAATGGGTTCAAGATCTGTTACTAAAATTAAATCTTCAGTAATGCTGATTGAACTTTTTTATATACTATATCGATGTACTGATTTATTGCTGAGACAATTTTATATGCAGAACATACAATATATAGAAAGTTCTTGAGCATATAGCAGATGGAAATATCTCGGATGTGGACATTATGTGAATAACTGGGAATAATTTAATACCAATACCCCCTAAATATTGACCTCTACTTGCATAAACTTAAGAGCATTTGAGAACTGCAGAGTAAAATAACAGTCTACCTGTGATTGACTGTGATTGTGATTGACTAATTTACTGTAAAATGTTGAATTACTCTGACATGTTTTGAAAGAATTATTCAGTGACACATTTTGATAACTGGTTGTCGCCACCTATTGGTTAAACAATGTAATTGGTACAACTTTCATTTTGAGCGTTTACCATAAACATCAGTGTTTATATCTAAACTATAAACTGTTATGCCAGTACTTCTGTGTTATTTGATTATTTGTAACTAACTGAAAAGCCTAAAAACTGAAAAGCCTGAATCTCTGTTTGACACAGATTTGAATGCAGCACATAAACACATGCAAATCATGATCATTTATAATTTCGGTTGCGTGGGTGTTGAGATCTCAATCTTTCAATGGTTCTTTGTGCAGCTATACACCGAATGTGTTAATGCCATAAAAGAACAATCTATATTTTCTAGCTAAAATCTAAAATCTGACCCATTCAATGTGTTTTTGTTTATTGCTAAAAATAAATCTGTGCAACATAAGACTAATTTTGTGGTCCAAAATCACATTTATAATCATAAAGCACTGACACTTTCATAAACCAACCACACACAAACTTTAATAATCAGAATAAATGTGTTCGCTAAAACTACTTTCGCTAAATGGACCTGAATAAATTTCACCCAAAACTGGTGAAAAATGCAAAGATTTTTTTTTTGCATAAAAAATTCCGAGCACTTTCCAAATATGACAGACAGTTCTGCTGTACTCCACTCTCCTGTGCCATACAGTATATATCCCGCACACACTGAACAGAGCACTAATAATCTGTTAGAGAGTCGCCGCCAGTGAAAATTGAAATAAAAGCAATCAAAGCCAGAAAACATTCTTGATCTGGAACACCTGCGCTAAGAGGGGTTAACTGGATATAAAACAAATAGCTTCATATGGTCATGTCAAAGTGCACACATGAATTACAAGCGGGAAAATGATTAGAATAATGATTTACTTCCTGGCATTATCATCTGTGGCATGTGTTGAGATTGGTGTGGGTGTGTGTGTGTGTGTGTGTGTGTATGTGTATGTGTGTGTGTAGGTGTGTAGGTGTGTATGTGTGTGTGTGTGTGTGTGTGTGTGTGTGTGTGTGTGTGTGAGAGAGAGACAGAGAGAGAAACGGAGAAATAAAGAGAGCCTGAAGCATTTTTAATTTACAGGCCGTGTATTGTGAGTTATCAGTGTTCAGAGCTGCAGTGTTGTGGGGCTGAGTTAATTGGCTGAGTAAATAGCTATTCACCTCTGAGGGGTTCAGACCCAGGACAATTAACCACACCCACACACACACACACACACACACACCCACACACACACACACACACAACAGAAAAAAACACAAATCGAGAACAAAGAAACAAACACATGCATGCTAATTCTGACATGAACCACGTCCTGCTTTACACTATCTAAAATGTTTTTTCGATCCAAATTTATGTAAATAGTTATTTTTTTATTATTCTAATTTTATGATTACATTTGTAAACCATCTTTAAGCCAGAGGTTGTTTTTTTGCCAAATTTGGTTTTGAAAAATAGTGTTTTTACAGTGTAGTTAATCTATAGATGCAAAAAAAAATCAAAATAAAGTATTTTATATAGTTGCACAATGAGGAACGTGATTTCATAAGATGTATTTCATTAAAAGTGTGGTTGTATCAAACATACTCACATTTTTTAAATGTACAATATTGACGTACTAACAGCATTTCAAAATATAATTCGGCCATATTGACAAAACGTTATAGAATTATCAAAATATGTAATAAATGTATTTGTTATAAGTGATCGGAATTAGAAATAAATTAATTCATTAATATTCATATGTATGAAAAATAAAGTGTTGTTCTACCAATCCTATTTTGACTCACATTTTCATTTGACTCTGAAATATATCATTTTGTCAAACTGACAAAATGTATATAATTCATGTAAGAGCAAACAGTACAGTACAAGTAAATGAATTCTTATGAAGACTGAAATTGTGGCATTAGCCCTTTAATTATATTGTATTCAGTTTCCATCACAATGCAAATGTTTTCAATCACATTTATTAAACACAGTTTATTCATTTACTCTCCGAAGGATCAAAAAATTACGTTGTTAAAAACAACTGAAATAAATAACATTTCTGCAATCGTCTTACCATAACTTATGTAATATTTCTTTTGTTTGCAGTGGGACACAATATGTGTTTATTTTCAGTCATAATGTGAATAACAATAGAAAACACACCAAAAACAGAACATGAAAATCATTATATATATATATATATGATATGTACTATATTTGAAATATTTAAAATCCACACTTTTTTTTTTCACCTACTATGCAGTTGGGTTTCAGATTTAGCCAAACAGTTATTGGCGTGTGTTTGCATTTCACAATCTGCAAGCATCTTTATGACACAAAAGACTGGTAAATTCTGTTTGTTTGTTTTTTAGCTGAATACATAAGGTTGCAAAGTGTTTCGAAGGGGTCATGAACTCAACCAGTGAACTCAACTCAGTGTCAGACCTCAAAACTCTCTTATTAGTCTAAAAACAGCTCCTATTATAACCAATCTGCTAATATGATTCGTTAGGTTCAGAATGTGCCACTATTATGTAATAGCGAATCTAAACTCCGCCTCCACAGAAAATCAACACCTACTTCTACACTGCTGCCTGTTTAGCTCTGTAGGGGCGGTTCTAAAGAGGTGGCAGAGGGTGGCACTAGTCCTCCAAAAATATGTTTGCCTTTAATTAGACTTTTCCCATGCTTATTTAAGAGACGAATAAATACAAGATTTTCAGAAAGATTGAAACTGAAAATTGCGGTGTGGCGCCGACTATATTGGATCTGACAATAAAGTGTGTGTAACTGTTTTAATTACATTTTACTATTTTACTATTGCTTTGTCTGTTATTACAGATTGTTTGATATACACTCAGTATTTATACATTTTAATTTAAATCACAGAAGCATTCATCAATGAAAAATCCATCTATGTCAAACACACATGCAGAAGTTCACGGTGGACACACAACTGTCCTTTTGAATATGCAAATTTGTCAGCCAATCACATCAGAGTGCGTTAACATCCAAGTCAACAATCTGCCATATTTATTTAAACAGTGTGTTCCAACGAGGGGTCAAAACAGGACAGAAAATAGCCTATTACTTATAAATTATTCTTTTTTGGTGCAAAAATCCTAAAACCTTATAAGTGGACCTCAGAGAACACTACAAAATAAAAAGATGGTAGTTTATGAACCCTTTTTTAATAAATTTAGTCAAAACCTTCAAAAGTGTAATAACAATGATAAACAAATGAAGCTTCCGTACATATATAAATATTATATATCATAAAACATATAAAACATTGAAATTCAACTGCAAAACCGTCTCTGCTGTTCCAGTAACTGCATTTAATTGCCTTTTACAACTAAGTACTGAAAAATAAGACCAACAACAACAACTAAACAGTCTATTACTTATAAATTTATTTATTTTTTGGTGTAAAAACCCTGAAAACATTATAACTGGACCTTAGAGAACAGCACAAAATGGATTTCAATATATGTAGTCAAAACCTCTAAAAGTGTAATAAAAATGATAGACAAATGAAGGTTCCATACATATATATATATATATATATATATAATATATCTATATAATAATATATATAAATTTGACTGCAAAACTGTCTCCGCTGTGTTCCATTAACTGCGTTTAATTGCCTTTTACAACTAAGTACTGAAAAATAAGAAGAACAACAACAACAAAATGGCGGCCTGGCGACAGGGAACCCAGCGCTAACACAGAGAGCACTTTAGGCCTAATTAACCAATTAGAGAGCGGCAGCCGAGAGCTAACAAGGTCCCGTTACCCCTGCCCAGAGGTGAGGGCCAACCTGCTGATTTAATTAAAGGGGGAGCAAAACAATTTAATTACAGCCAAGCGTCCCCGAGGCATTGTGGGACAGTCTCCTTCAGCCCCTCTGGACCCGTTTGAGCCTCAGAACGCTAATGCAACACTGAGATAACATTTCAGCAGCGCCGCAGATCCGTCAAAACAGCACATGAGCGGAACAACAATAAACAAACGCTCCAGCTTTAACGCTCATTTAGAAACTCAGTGTCATTACAACTGCAACGACGAGGCTTTCAGACGGCGAAGGAGTGGATAGAAAACTGTATGCGCTAATTAATATCATGATCATTTTATGCTTTAATAATCAGCAGTTTAGCACAATCACATGACAGGAAGCGGTTGGCTGATTGGTGTCATGAACACAACAGGGCAGATTAGGAGGTGCGTGGCAGCAAATTAAGCTTGTATTCATCGCTAACACAAACACAAACACGCACATACATACCAACAGCAGGGAACGGGATGAACCGCTGGACCAGGATCCTCGTAGCTGGACTGAAATGCTCAGCTCTCTTAATAAAGATATTCAGCCCCACCTGTGCACACATATACAAACATTTCGTAACTCATTTTTTAAAAGAGGCAAAAAATGCTATTATTTCATTTAATTAACATTCATTTATAGCATAACACACTGTAATAAATGCAGGCTTTCACACAATTCACAATTCAATTCAACACAAATTAAGTTAACTTCATTGTTTTTACAAATTTAAGTGGATTGAACATTGAAATTGTGATTTTTAGCAATTTGAACAAAAGGTCTTCTACATATTTTGGTTTTCTTTGCTCGGAAATGTACCCTTGTAAAGTGGACTAATGAAGAACCCCCCCCCCCCCCCTTTTTAAATCAATGGCTGCTTGCAGGCCGCAACATAATCCCACTTGAGGCTTTCACCACAGCTATGAAGAACAAACCTTTCCTATTTTATCGGACCTGGGATCCTTTCTTAGAGACTTAGAGGTTCCTAGGTAATCAAAGACTAAAAGCTTGTCTGTTAGACTCAGCCTGGTCAAAAGAAATGTAATCTTTTTGTAAAATAATTTTGTATTTCATGTCCTTATTTTTATTATTATTTTGTTTGTTTGTTTGTTTATTTGTTTGTTTAATTACAATTTCATTTTATTTATTATTTTTTATTATAATTTTTCATGCGGGGGTCAGGATTCAAATGACATCAATGATGGATATTATCTTATTACTCAATGTAAATTTATGACATGTTTTTGCACTAAAAACGTTCAATAAAAATATATTTGAAAAAAAAGTAGTTTGAACGAGCAGCTAAAATGTATTTATTTATTTATTTATGAGTGCATAAACGGTACATGATTTACAGAAGACACCCACTGCACTTTAAACCACAAAACCTCTAAAACCACCAACACCTATAGCCCCCAAATATGAATGAATTGTCATTTTAAATCTTTATACTGAGCCACTATCCCTCAAACCACTTGGTTTAACCCATTTGTCAGCAACAGTTTTTAATCTTGCATGAAAAAAATTAAAAGGCCACATGAAAATTCCCAGTTTCTCTGGATTTTGCCACTTTTAGTTATGTGTGTTTGAACAAAATGTTATTTTTGGTTTAAACTGTAAATTAAAGATTTATTCCAAATGTAAAATAAAGAGATTGTGTTTTTTTCTCATATTTTTTCAGAAATTAAAATAAACATTGTGGCATTTTTTCAGAAATTGATAGTTGCTCAAAATAATGTTTCAATTTGTTGTAATTGAAAATCGTGTGTGTGTGTGTGTGTGTGTGTGTGTGTGTGTGTGTGTGTGTGTGTATCTTTAATATAATAATACAATTAAAATAATTGGTAACACTTTCCAATAAAGTTGATGTTAGTTAATGCAGCTACTAACATGAACAAACAATGAACAATGCATTTATTACAGTATTTGTTCATGTTAGTTAACGCAAATTAATGGAAATTGTTCATAGTTAGATCATGTTAGCTCACAGTGCATTAACTAATGTTAACAAGTATGAATTTGAATAATAATAAGGCATTAGTTAATGTTGACCTACGATTAATAAATGCTGTACAAGGGATTATTCATTATTATTTAATGTTAGTAAATACATTAACTATAGAAACCTTGTTGTAAAGTGTGATCAAATAATTTAATATAAAAATAAATAATAAAAGACCACAAATTTGTACAATGACTCGAGTATGACATGGGTATTACAAGGAGAAGGACATTCTATTTTTGAATATGCTTATCAATCATACCACATGAGATTTTAATTTGAATTTCCTGAAGCAGAGTTATGTGTAGGCTTGGTGTAAGGCGATAGAAAATACAGTCTGTACAGTATAAAAACCATTACGCCTATGGAACGTCTGCATAATTCACAGAAACAAACTGAATTCTGTGTTTGTGTGTGTATGTTTTATAAGACAATTTGTACAAGAAAGGAGAACTGTTGTATAAAACAATATGTGCAACATGCGCCGAGCACTCGCATTACCCAGTGTGCCACACTTATCTGTCCTTTATTTAGACAGTGACATCTCACATAATCCTAGCGGATGACAGGAAGATCCACACTTTCGATATCCGTCTTTTGATTCAAATTCAGCTTCATGCTTATTGCAACGATACAACCTTACTCTAATAGGACAAACACATGAAGTAAAAAAAAAAAGCGTTATGCTGATCTGTTTTCATAGTGACCTTAAAAGCACGTAACTCCCCACAGGCTCTGTGACAGGTCGAGGCAGGCTATGTTAAGCTGTTTCTCTGGTCATCCAAGTTAAAGGGCCGTCTAAAAAACATCTGAGAAGCAAAGCCATTCACATCCTTTCCCTTTCCCAGCAGGGCTCTTCAGAGGGACTGTAGTTTTAATTAGTGCCCCCCTCCCGCATTTCTCACAGGCATGGGGCCATTTGTAGTTGTCGTCAGCCTGGTTCTGCTTGTCAGGCCCCTGGGCATCAAACTGCCGCCCAGCAGGGCAGCTAATTGGCTCTAGAGGACACAAAGGGCGGGACTACAGCCATATATGCAATTCAGCAAAGTGAAGAGCAGCGTTATAGGGCTCCGTGTGCTTATGTGCCATACTGTAAGCTTCAGTCCGTTTGCTTTTTATTTAAGATCATGATACAACAAATGGTATGAAAGATAAAAGAACAAACCATCATTATACAATGATTTGCCTAATTACCCTAACTTGCCTAGTTAACCTAATTACCCTAGTTAAGCCTTTAAAATGCACTTTAAGCTGAATACTAGCATCTTGAAAAATATCTAGTAAAATATTATGTACTGTCATCATGGCAAAGATAAAAGAAATCGGTTATCAGAAATGAGTTATTAAAATTATTTTAAACTACTAAACTATTCATTCATTCATTTTCATTCATTTTCTTAGTCCCTTAATTATCCCTTATTAATCTGGGGTCGCCACAGCAGAATGAGAACCCATCACTGGGAAACACCCATACACTCTCATTCACACACATACACTAACCAGCGACCTTCTTGCTGTAGGGCGACAGTGCTACCCATTGCACCACCGCGCCACCCTAAAACTAATATGTTTAGAAATTATTATTTTTTTAATCTTCTTTCTATTAAACAGAAATTGGAGAAGAATATATACTGGTGGGCTAATCATTCAGGAGGGCTAATAATTCATACTTCAACTGCATATGAAAATGCGGCAACACTGAAGCTCCAAAAGTATCAAATTTATTGACTGAAAAACAGCTCACAGCGTGTATTCGAGCTGTTTTTCAGTCAATTAACCTTTTTATATATATTTGAAATGGCGATTTTAAAAATGTAAGGATTGAAAGAAAATTGTATCCATGAATCAAATGGCATAAAGCAGTTTTGGGATGTGCATGTGAACTCACCGCAATAGTAACTGCACTGCTGACTGCACCCAGGTAACCCTGGAAAAACGTTGACATTGCCGTGGGCTGGAAAGACAAATTAAAAACATGCAATGAGACTATTACTATATATAGTTAGTCTGTGTTAATGAATGCTGTTAAAGGGATAGTTCAGCAAAACATAAATATTATGCCCTCATTTACTCCTCCACGTTTCTTTCATCACAAATGAAGATATACTGAAGAATGCTGGCGAAAAGCAGCTTGCATCATTTTTTTTCTTCTTACTATGGAAGTCAATGGCTGCTTTTTTCCCCATTGACTTCCATAATAGGACAAAAAATACTATAGAAGTCAATGGACGCTTTTTTAATGCATCTTGTTTTGTGTTCAACAGAAGATAGAAATTCATAATAGGTTAGAACCACTTAAGTGTGAGTAAATGATAAGTGAGTACATTTTCATTTGGGGGTGAACTACCACTTAATTTCAACCTTATTGTGAAGTGTTGTAAATTATCTTAAAAGTCATAAACACAAATAGTCAAGTTTTACAATGAAATGGTTTTTGTGATTAATAAGATGATACAACATATATAAGGTTATTCTAAAGCATTAAGGAGTCCATTATAGTGCATGATCTATTCATTAAAAATTTGTTCTCTCTACATTTTACATTTCAAACTTGTATGTATATTTACATTTACAGTGTGTTTACAGTATGGCAAGCTGAGATAGCATTTAATCAATACATTGCACTAGTGTCTAATATAAAGTTACTAGTACTTATTTTTTAGATACCCTTTTTTTCCCCAATTGAGTGCTTATTCATTAGATACTAGTGCTTATTCTTTAGGCACTCATGTCTTTTACTAAACTACCAGTACTTATTCATTAAACTCTAGTACACATTTAGTAGATACTAGTACTTACTTGTAATTTTTTACTAGTAAAATCTTTAACTGAACTGAATCATTTGGACTGGTTATAAGATGAATAAAAAAGCCGATCTGATTACTAAGATTTGATTTGTACTTGTTAGAATTGTTACTAGAAGTAACTACAAAGCATTCTAGTGTCTAATACCCAATCAATAACTACTAGTGTCTATTAAATAATAAGTACTAGTAGTATCTAATAAATAAGCACTATTACCTAATTAATACGTAGAATGCATTAAATAAGCATTAGCATCCAATGGATAAGTACTAGTATCTGCAGTAGATACAGTAGATACCCAGTACAGATACAGTAAATACCCAGCAATTGTCCTATGCTATAGTAAGTATGAACATGCAGAGCAGGACTATTAAATCATATTTTTATCAAATAGACCACCTTTTTCCTGAAATAAGGTCTGTTATTCAACAAATAAAAAACAATTGTTTGGTTTTTATTTGTCTTTAAAAGAAAAACAAGTTTCAAGTGGTACCGCAGAGGTTGTTGAGTATCTAGAAATGTTTTTTTTGTCTCTTTCTCAAAAAAAAGAAAGAAAAAGAGTTATGTAAGAAAAAGACTGAAGATTGACAATGGTTACACTGAACTCATACAGCACGGTGTAGTTAGTTTACAGTCTATATTCTGATCTTTACATCTAGGCTTTTGATTTCATAGATGTTTTTTAAGAAGTTTATCAAGAATTTAGAATGATCGTGATGAATTTTAGTTGCTCACAGAGCTAATTTTCTTCAATTATTTAAAAACCCAAGGAATATTAGAGTGAAACTGATTAACAATTACTAATAAACCTTTAGATTCTGATCTGTTGTGAGCTTTGAGGTTATTAAATGATTGCATATGCTCTTCCAGTATAATATATGCACAGCATATGGCACGTGCAATCACCATATGTTGCGTTATGTGTGTGCACCTCACCTTAGTTGCATTACGGTTGCAGTAGTTGACACAGGCATTGTGGCTCTGGTTCAGCCACTGTGAAAAAGACACCGAGATTCAGTTCACAGCAAGATTTTAGTAAACGAAAACTAAATCTAACATTAAAACTACTGGCCAAATAACATTTTTGTTACTGAAATAAAAAAATTAAACTGAAAAACTAAATGAAATTAAATAATAATTAGCAAAGGTAAGTAGTCATTTTCATTTTCACTGTAGAGAAACAACTGTAGATGGCACTTTTATAGCCAAACACATCAGGCAAGCACATAATTACATATGAAAACATCTTTTCCATAAACATAAAACATGTGTTTACCTTTATCTTGCTTAAAAAATAAAAAAGTAAAGTAGACATGTTCAGCTACATAATATAGTATAACAAACACTCAATACACGTCATTGAAAATGTATTATACACATAATCTTTTTGGAAGGACGCTATGTACTGTATAACTGCAGGCTAACTATGTTTATATTACTATACACAACTCCCTAGCTTTTCTGATTTTGACTGTAATGTAGAATTAATGAGCACCTTTTGTGATGCTGCTTAGGAACGATACGTTTTGTGAAAAGCATTATACAAATGAACTTAAACTGAATGATTAATATAAAGAAGTGTCACAATTTTTACTTTTATCTGTTGCATATTTTTATAGATTTGGATTCGGTGTTTGTTCAAACAGCTCTTTTATTTTATTATCTTGATTTCTAAGAGGTTTGCACAAAAGTTGATGTAAGCTGTGCAAACACTAAGCTCTACTTTGGTTGACACAGACGTGTTTTGTTAAGTCTGCTAAACTAGAAATAGTAAAACTAAATATATAAAAACTAACAAAACCTTTAGAGAAACTAACTAAAACTAAACTGAAATAATCAGCAAATTCTAAAATAGCTGCAAAATAAAAACTCATTTAAAAATGCTAAACTATAATACCCTTGGTTTAAAGTAAACCCAGCTTGGAATGACTAGTTATACATAACGACCAGAAGAAAAAGAAAAAAAATGAAAAGGTACCATCCATACCTGCCAAAAGATGGTAGAAGCAAATGTCTGATTGGGTAAAAGAAGGCCTACAACCTATAAATGGAAGAATAATTCATGGGAAGCGATTTAAAGTTTACATCCGATGACCTATACGAGATGAAAAAGTTAAACATCTATTACAATTACCTACCACTGGAGTACCAAAGGGCACAAAACCTGAAATAAAAAAAAGAAAAACACATGCCAATGCAAAGAACAAGAAAGGAGAGGAATTCAGTTGAAAAATTAACCCTTGATCCAGTAATGTAATACCTCTAATAATGTCATATTGACATTTGAATATAGTAGATCAGGCCACAGAACTACATTACATGCCATGTTTGCTTTAATGATTAGGATTATAGACTCTCATGTGACTTTATTACTGACCTTTAACACATTAATAAAGCCCTCATTACTCATAAAAGATAGCATGGGTCAGGGGTAGCCATCATAATTGTCAGGCAGGTCTCTCTCTCTCTCTATCGGTTCTCTCTTTAAATAGTGGTGTTAACAGAAGACTAAAATACTCCTATTTCTGAGTGGCCCAACAACACTTCCAGACAGCAGGAGGGAGAGCCTTTAATCAGAGCCCAGCTGAGTGTGACCTTTGCCAGCAGATCGGTCCAGTGAGACCCCCTACCACCCAACTCTAGTCTCCAGAGCTGGTAACAAGCAGAAAACTGCCTACCACCCATGATAGAGACACACACGTCGAAAAAAACACCCTCACACCCTTACCTGACATGCGAAAGGGCATGGGGATCTTCTCTCCTGTGTCTGGATGGATGATGGCCTGAGGATTTAATGAATCCACAGACAGCAGACAAGATGACGAGGAGGAAACCGTAGGGAATAAGAGGTGAGAGGAGAATGATGGGAGATTTACCGTGTTGAGGTTATATGCAATTTTCCACTCATTACACCACTATTCTGGACTACAGCTTGAGAGTGTGTGTTACGCCGTGCAAGTAGATGCTGAGTGATTTGAGCAGGTTCTTTCATCAGTCACCTGTAATAGGTGTTCAACAGTGTTTGCACTCACCTGCTTAATCTTCTGGGCTTCCCAAAGCTATTGCAAAAAACACAGAGAGAAACATTCAAGTTAACAAAAGATATAAAAAAAATTGACACAACACGTGTGTTCACTGTTAGATTCTGATAGTTTGATTGGATTGGACAGTTTGATGTTCTCTATTAACTATATACACTTTAATGGCATCTATGGTTCTATGAGGAAACCAACTCAGGCTCATTGGAAATACATGCTTCAGCGTATGTTTTTGTGAATCCACAAAAAAAAATAATTACTTCAGCACATGTTTGACTGCAGTTTCTTGATAAGATGAATACTAGGGGGCAGTATGGTAGACACCAACTACCATTGTTCCTTTTCACACTAATAATACTTACAGGAACATATTATCGACAAATAAAGGTTCGTGCAGTTCCTTGCACAACACCAAATAAACACCACAGAACAACTTAGCAATGTCTATGATTTGTAATCAACTATGTTTGCCTAACCTATGGACAGCTTTTCTGGTGTGGACAGTTTTTTCGGTAGCTTACATTGTGCGGTGTTGTACTTGTGATGCAGAGCATCACTTCTCGTAGATGTGCACAAGAAGAATGTGTATCTGATACATACAACAATATGTATCTTTAAGGGGACCTAATATGTCTCTTTTTACAATATGTAAAATAAGTCTCTGATGTTCCTAGAGTGTGTATGTGAAGTTTCAGCTCAAAATACCACACAAATAATTTTTAAAAACTCTTTGAAACTGCCCCTTTTAGGCTTTCATCCAAATTCTGTCGTTTTGGTGACTGTCGCTTTAAATTCAAATGAGACTGTGTTCCCAGTCCTCTTTTAAAAAGAGGGTGGAGCCACAAATACCTATATTTTATCATAGCAGCAGATTCAAAACTCTAATGGCGGACAGCTGATTCCCACTCAGGGCTGTCTATGCTAATGAGGGAGAGATGTCATGAATGGGTGGCGTTTTCCCTCTTTGATGACATGTACAGAGGGAGAATGTCAATCACAGTGTTTCTGCAGACTGTTTTTTAATGTGTTATAATTATAAAAAATATAAGTAATTAATATTTACCATCAGAGGCTGACTATTCACACGCTGTTACCACACAACTCGGAATCAGAATCAGAATCAGAAAGAGCTTTATTGCCAGGTATGTTCACACATACGAGAAATTTGCTTTCGTGACAGAAGCTTCTACAGTGCAACAGAATTACAGAGACAGGACAAAAAACAGATAATAAATATATTTTAAGAATAGAAGTAAGTAGTGAATGCAAATATGCAAATTGACAAGTGTATGTACAGGTATATTACTATATACAACGTTATATGTGCAGCTATTATGTGCAAACTGGCATGTAAAGTATGTTTTAAATAAGCGTATGTGTCTAAAAAGTGTATAGCAAGTACTAATGTTTGTCACAATACTATCATACACAACTGTGTTTAAACCCCTTATAAAAGTGATATTTGCATAATAGGTTCCCTTTAAGTAACATATTTTAGATTCACAAAAACGTAGACAGCGCCCTCTAATGGATCTGTTGTCTAAAACGTGCACCGAAACTAATATGGCCAACGTATTTTACTTTTGACAAAAATGTAGGCTGAGGCATGTACTTCCAATGAGCCATGGCTGGAAAAACCTTAAACATCATTGGAACTTTTCAATTTGACAAAACGTTCTTTATTTTAAAGAAGGTTCTTGTCGGAACATTTATACAACTGTTTTCAACTAAAAATGGAAAACATTTTATGCATTTTGGTTTTTCATTTGCAGAACAACATAGTTTTGGTGGACTGACAACGCAAACTTACTGTTATTGCTGAAATACTAAAATAAAAGGTGATTTTGTGAAAATGGGATGTCATGTGCATGTGTATTATTTGTTCAGTCTTCACAACCACTGACCTGCCATGCATTATACAGTGTTTTTAGTAATATTTGTGGATTAGAGGGATCATTTAGGGAATAATTTTGGAGATTACTATGACAACAAAAAATTCCATTTGTTGAACCTCTTTGGTGTGTAAACCATAGATTAAAAGTTCAAATGTTTGTCACACTAAAACAGTTTTCAAATGTTTGTCACACTAAAATGAAATAGTTGTTTTAAGGTTTTTAAGGGAACCTAAAATGCTTCATCTTTGGTGTAACTGGGAAAACCTCTGGATCCTTTAACATTCACAATGCATTTGATGTAGAGAGTCATAGAGATTCATAAACAACAATGACCATCAAGACACAAATATATCTCATATTGTCTCTATTAAATCATATAGCTTTTCATAGAAGATGACCATTAATTCAGAATCTGGGATACTTCACAATACCCTGACAGAAAAACTAAAAAGTTTTTTTTCCTTCAGTCTTCCTTCTATGACATGAATTGATAGTAGCACAGATTTTCATACACAACTTTCAAACAGAACAAAACAAAAGAGAGCTTATTGGATTTCCTATGTTGTTTGATTATGCTAGGTTATCTTGTTTCTGGATGTCACTTGTTTTGTCTTCTCAATCGCATCACACGTCGCTGAGCAATGATGGTCAGGAAGTAATGCGCAGTCTGACATGTTTCGTGTCTATGAGATAAGATTTTAGTAGGGCTATTCTTAGTCCCAAATAGTAGTCAGAATCTGACATAAGAGTGTACCAGTTGGTTTAAACAACAGTTTATTATAATGGGCCTCAAACTTACCTGTGCATTAGTCACACCTGGAGGAAGAGTTCCTTTTTTGAACAGATCCAGGAGTTTCATACATTCATTTAAACGTTTCTGAATTAAAAAAAAAAAAGCAGAGAGCATTTAGAGTCCAGCTAAACTATCAAAGCATTTGTGGAGGACTACAACTTACCCCTGATACAAAGAGTGTACGAGGGTCAATCACATCCAGGAAGTGTCTCAATCTACCATAAAATGAGCCCTGGAATGACAGGGAAACTAAACGATAATATGCACTTTAGCATGTGGTCCTAAGCTATAGGTAGGCTATTTTCTTTGAATGTGTGAGAGTTCTGATTCATTAGCCATTTGTTTAGCCACAGTTTTACTACAGTAGGGGAGAGGGGAGGGGGGCGAAGGTAACAAAGCGATTTTCTCAGAGCCCTGACAATGTATGCTTTCCAGGCTATAACAGCACATTCAGCATGCAACCCTTGATGGAGCTGCCAAACATCACCTGATTTCGGGACCGTGTCCCGCGGTTAGCTCCAGATTTCTGTTTTTAAGTGGAAAAAGTCAATTATTGTAGCGGCTCTTTTTTCCTTATTACAAGTTGTGTTTCTCTTTTCGTGCATCACACTAATGATTAATCTACAGGTTATTTAGTGCAATAACATCCTTGAGTTTGAAATGTCTGAGTTTTTCCAGTTTAAAAATAAATAAGGTTTAAATGGCAAGAGTTCGGGCCTCACGGTGGCACAGTGGGTAGCACGATCGCCTCACAGCAAGAAGGTCGCTGGTTCGAGCCTCGGCTGGGTCAGTTGGCATATCTGTGTGGAGTTTGCATGTTCTCCCTGTGTTGGCGTGGGTTTTCTCCGGGTGCTCCAGTTTCCCCTACAAGTCCAAAGACATGCGGTATAGGTGAATTGGGTAAGCTAAATTGTCCGGAGTGTATGGGTGTTTCCCAGTGATGGGTTGCAGCTGGAAGGGCATGCGCTGCGTAAAACATATGCTGGATAAGTTGGCGGTTCATTCCGCTGTGGCGACCCCAGATTAGTAAAGGGACTAAGCCGAAATGAAAATGAATGAATGAATGAATGAATGAATGAATGGCAAGAGTTCCTGCGGGGACGAAAGTAACAGTTATTTATGTCCCACTGCTAATAGCCAAGCCTTATTTTTCCCTTCCACATTAGAGTTTGCAGCGTTTGGATTCAGATGTTTTAAAGAAATTATACATATTGCCAATAATAATATAAACATATTAAAAATTTTACATTTGGCATTGTTGGATTGCTTTTGAAACATTTGACAGAAGTGAAATTTAAAATGAAAATGCAGTTTAATATTTTGTGCAAATATAAAGGACAAAATATTTTTGCAGTTAAAATTAAGAGGGTCATAGTCAGATATATTTAAAATAAACAAGATTAAGCCAGTAAATCTAGCAAATATTGTTATGTTACTTTTGAGCCACCTGTGTGTTACTTTCATCCCCGCTAATGGGGTCAAAAGTAACAATGTGCAACCTTTGTTTGAAGTGAAGTTATATTGGAGTTGTTCTACATTGATACAAAATAACACCTGATTGTGATAGACCACTGTTGTGAGTTATATAATAATGTATATAAATAATAATATATTTCTGCTATAAACATTATCTTTTAAAATGAGTTTTTTATGAAAAATGTTACTTTCGTCCCTGCTCTCCCTTATACCATGGTTCACTATAGTCAGTGTAGGAAAATTATGGTAAATCTGTGGCTACCCAAGGTTTAATTAAAATATATATATTTTTAATAGCTTAAAAGCAATGAGAGCAAATCATAATAATTAAATTAAAATCCCAAATTATTCCTTCATTTTCGGCTTAGTCCCTTTATTAATCAGGGGTCGCCACAGCAGAATGAACCGCCAACTTATCCAGCATATGTTTTATGCAGCAGATGCCCTTCCAGCTGCAACCCATCACTGGGAAACACCCATACACTCTCATTCACACTCATACACTACGGACAATTTAGCTTACCTAATTCACCTATACCGCATGTCTTTGGACTGTGGGGGAAACCGGAGCACCCGGAGGAAACCCACGCGAACACGGGGAGAACATGCAAACTCCACACAGAAACGCCAACTGACCCAGCCGAGGCTCAAACAAGCGACCTTCTTGCTGTAAGGCGACAGCGCTACCCACTGCGCCGCCAAAATCACAAATTAATCAGTTTTTTTTTATAAAAAATATAACTGGAATGCAGAGAGACCGGAAACGCCGAAGTTACCAATGGCGCACGCTAAAAAAAAGGTGGACAACAATAACTACCTAGATTTGTAAACTATTACACTACTATTTGCTGGTTAATTCCTCGTGTTTTCTAAACTGTTTGGCAGCGCAAGAATGCATGAATTCTAAAACTGGGCTACTCGCCTGAAGGGCATGGTTTGTGTGAAACAAGAACAGTTCTTTCGATTAATAATCCTGATTATTAATCATATGTTCACAATTTATAGGACAAATTATTTGTGAGGTCTCGGAAAGTTTCTCCAGACGCGGGAATCAGCTGCCGATGCAGACTCTGACACCAGGGCCAAGCCAGTTGTTTTCGCGCGCCAGGTGTGTCCGCCTCATTATGCGCGCGCACCAACTGTCTGCTGCTTGATCCGCAGACCCAAAAACTTCTTCCAACGCAATTAAAATCGTCAAATGTGCGTGTGAAAGGAGGAATGGAAGATTATAACATATTCTCTGTTTATCACGTCTAACAGACGGCCCCTTGCATATACGAAGAACGGTACCGCTGGAGCAATAACAGCAGATGTGAATCATCTGTATTAAATAAATAAATGAATGAATAAATAAATTACCTTACCGTTCCTCTTCCTCTGAGGTTAAAGTTATTGAGGCACTAATACATATAAAATGCCTTAAATTGTTTTTTTGTCGCAGCGAGTGTTCTAGTTTCCGCATGTTTTATTAGAAAGTAGTTGCTGAAGCAGTGAAATAATGAAGTGACTTGGGAGCTATAAGCTACAACAGCCACTAAGTAAAAAAATAACATGTAAAGATGTCAATAAGTTCTCAAAGGAGTTAAAAGCGGCACATTAATTACATTTATTTAGGGCCTAGATAAGTTTCAACAAAATAGTCAAGGTGTTTTCTGGTTACGGTAAAGTCAAGCACTTTCTGGTACATTATATTGTCTTATTTACTTGTTTTTTAATAGGCCTGTGCGAGGTTTTGGGCGCAAATACCTGAAAACCAGTTTGGACGTAAATTTACCTACCACTTTTGATGCTACAATGCATTTCTGTCAATATTCTTGACAGATATATAAAGCCTGTATAAAGTGCAGAGCATATATGAATCTCTCACAAATCTCGCATTTAAATGAATATTTTCTTTATAATGCTTTACAGTATATTTGTGAATATATACATTAGATTAGTCAGTACTGAAGCCAAATCTAATCTAACAAGATAACTGATGATAACTGTCTAAACATTAGCAGCCCTAATTTATATGTTAGGGAAAAATATTAAATCAAAAAATGTAAAAGAACAAAAATCAAGAGAAACAAAAAAATATATATATTAGTATTATTTTAATATTATGTATTATATATTTTTTCTATTA
>CAIGQW010000302.1:117614-149849 GCA_903798125.1 Danio choprae | reverse complement strand
ATATATATAAAGTTTTGATGAAATTTGGTAGTTTGTATTTTTTTTCCCAATATTTCGCATTCATTTAAATGTATTTCTATTTCTAAAGATGTCTGGTGATTAAATTTTGATATCCTAATATATCTGTTTAATCTGTTTTGTTCAAATGCACCAAAATATAACATCTAAAAGTGAATATAGGTATTATCATATTTTGAAAGTAGTTTTGTCACCAACAGAGGTCACTGTTAAAGCGACTTGACCATTGAGTGAGTCTATGGCAAGCAATTTGACCATTTTACTGGTGATCTTATTAGAGATTTTATAGGCCTGCCACTAGTATTTATACATTAGACACTTGTATTATTAGACACTACTTATCCATTAGACACATTAATTATTTGCTAAGTGCCTATCAGAAAGACTAGTACATATTAGTCATTAACTCTATTGTTAATATAGTAACAAATTTAAAACTTATTCCATTGACTTATGTTGATCTGTCATTGAAAACTACTTAGTTTTTTTATTAGTAGTAATAATCACAGAATATACCAGTGCCTATTAAAGTACTAATACTTACATATAAAGTACAATCAACTGTTAAAACTAGTCAGAATTTATTCCACAGAGTCACGATGTAACGAATGTATTTTACTATGTACCGAATAAGCACTGGTAGTTACTTAAATAGTGTTAGGAAAAGATGCTATGGTATATGAAAAATAGGTGCTGATAGCATGAAGACGGATACTAAAATGTTAAAACGGCTTGCCATAGTGTGTCAGGCGGAAAAACAAGTGTCATAAACTCTTGCTGGTTGGTTTTGATTTAGTGAAGTATCGAGTAAAGGCAAATGAAGCTCTTTTGAGCAGGAAAATGGGGTTCATCAAGAGTTCACATGACATATCTGTATCCAAACCCCGTCAGCAGTATGAAGAAACCAAACAAATGCAAAAAGAAAACCTCTCACAATAATTTGAGCTGGACATGGTTGTTGTTTACCTGATCAAACCGAGACTCGCCGAGTCTAAACGGAGGAAACTCTGTGGATTCAGGCATTGCAGGACTGAGTGCTTTCAGTAGGGCTGTTTGACTGAGCTCTGAAAAAAAGCGAAGCTCAGTTTCCCTCAGAGTGCATTTTGGGTAATGTTGTTTTCTATCAGCAGGTCAAAGGAAAGTTTAATGACTGAATAATGATTTATGAACCTCAGTGAAACATTGATGAACTTTATTAGTTCATTTAATTCGCCTTAACTATATCATTTGGTTCAGTCATTACCGTGACCTTGTTAATGCACGAGTGTGATTATCCAATAGTGTGATTATCCAAGATTGCCTCTCTTAAAATTGCCCGTCTACAAGCTGTGAGGTGTTAATTTAGTTTACAAATTGTTTTTTCTATTAATACTCTCTAAAAAAGAGGTCAGGGTGAACACATCAAAACATTTTATCACAAATGTTCTTAGGGAGTCATTTAGCATACTTATTACTAATAGTGGAAATGTAATTATTGAGGCAAATGTTCTTTAGGATGAATAACTTCATTTCAAAAGTTAGTGTGTAACAAGACCAGGCTACATTTAATGCTATGGTATAAAGCACAGAGTATTCATTTGCCTTTACACAATTTGAGGTCTTAAAATGTCTTGAATTCATCGCAGTCATGGTATTAAATCTAATGCACACAAAGGAAAAAGGTATATTGTTGTTTCTAAAGCAGGTATTCAAATCATATTTTAGTTTAGATCAATTTATTTTCATGAAACAAACGAGATATATTTTGCTGTTTGTTCAAACTATTAATTCAAATTAGTAGAAACAACACAACTCTTAAGTTTTATTTGGAAACAACTTAATTGTTTTATGTTCAATCTACTTAAATATGTAAAAATGATTAAGTTAACTAAAACAATTTGTGTTGGGAAAACAAGAAGGATATGTGTGAAATCCAGCATTTATTACAGTGCACAGATTTGAGTGTTTATGCTTAAAACAAAAATATCCGTCTATATCGTATCAAAATTATTATATTCTTATCCTGTTGGTATATTTTTGGTAACACTACAATACGATTCCATTAGTTACACTGTAAAACTGCTGGGTTACACACAATCAATTTGTGTTGGGACAACATAAAGGAATTAAAATAACTTCTTAGTTTTTGCTCATTTAAGTGGATTGAACACAAAATAATTAAGTTGTCCCGCCCAAAATAACTCAAGAAATGTGTTGTTTCAGCATATTTTAAATAAGTAGTTTGAACAAACAGCAAACATAGTTTGAGTGTAATGCTAATGTTAACATGTATTAAGAATGAACAATATTTGTAAAATTCATTAATTAGCATCTCATTATTTACAGAAAACAATACTTATGTAATTTCTTAAGTATTTGTAAACAATACTTTTGTACACAGCTAGAAAATGTGGCCAATAAAGTTCAGCCCTTTATAAAATTACATTTAGCACTTAAATAATGATAATAATAATAATAATAATAATAATAATAATAATAATAATAATATTAATAATAATTTACATATCTTAAAAATGCCTTTTAAAAGTATTAAATTTACCAACATAAAACCTGTGTTAAAATAGTGGTTTAATTTCTATTTAATTACTATCCTAAAGACCCACAAGAGAGCTTGTCTTCCCATCAAATAAGGACACGCAGAGATGCATCCCAAAGTGAAAAGTTTATTTCATCAACAGAGACCTTTTCATAGCAGAGATGCTAAAGAGCACACCAAAAGTCAATAGAACATCTCTCAGATGAGGCATTTGATAAAAAGTAACATCACAACCTCCAGTGGACACTCATGTAACTACACCCTGAACACCCAATCAAACAGAACCTCAGGGAAGCACTTCAAATATTTTGCATCTAAAACAAATGGTTCCATTGAACAAAACCATCATGTTTGGTGCTTAGATGCTACTAGATGTGTGAGGATCAATTTAAACCACTTTTTATTTTGATTGTGACAGGAATCCACTGTAATTTACAACACAGAAGGAAGAACTGAGCCTTTACTCTTCGGAATGAGGATTCAGGCATCAAACTGCTTACCAATGCATTCCTTCAACTTTAAAATAAACCCTTTGCGATTCTTTAAAAAATTATCTAGGTTTCAAATGACCTTAAAGAAAAAAAAGTCATTCCACACCTCTAAAAATAAAATGAAATGTAGTATAGTAAACACAAGTTGTTGTTTTTTTTATTCAGAGTTTGTACTACATAAAATGTAGCTTTGATTATCAACTTCACCATTAAAAGCATACAAATCTTCTTCTACACACACATCTCATGATAACATTCAGCCAAGGGCACTTGAACACACTTTCTGACTAGGCTGCAGGCTGCGTGTGTGTTTGTGAATATTTATATAAACTGGTTTTCAACACAGTGGCAACCAAAGCAAATATTTCATATTACATTCCACCTGTTTAGACCTAGAAAAGTATGAATCGGTTAAATTCTGCAAAAGCCTGGCCTTCACATCTATTGCTTTCTGTTAGTACTGACCTTTAGAAATGGAATCCTAGGCTTAATAATCATCGTCATGTACAGAAACAGCATTTAAAGAAAAGGAGCAAAAATAAAACAAACCAAAAAAAATACAATTGTACAGACCTTCTGACCACCCATGAGAAAAGGTGTTAAAAGACCTGTCCAAGCAAAATATGATTAAAAACAAACATAAGTTAGGCATTTGCATGATGAAAATAAAACATATTCTGGAAAATTGTAAACTTCTATATTAAGCCTTTATGAGACTTCACCCAGAAATGAAAATCTGCTTTCAATTTACTCACCTTCTGGCCACTCAAGATTTGGAAGAGTTCTTTCTTCAGCAGAACATCAAAGAAGATGAAAGAACTGAAACTGTGGTCCTTGGTGATTCATAAAACACAAGCCAACGACTACCAGCACTTTGAGAGTAAATAAATACAAAACAAACATACAGGCAACACTAAATTAATACCCAAAAACTTTACACACGATTTACTCCCCCTCAAGTGGTTCCAAAGTCTCTTTATTCTAAAGAAGATACTTTGAAAAAAGATGAAAAGCTGTAACCATTGACTTCCATAGGAACAAACAAATATTATGGAAGTCAATGGTTTCTTCAAAATATCTTCTTTTGTATTCAACATCAGTCAAACGGATTTGGAACAACTGGAAAATTATGTACATGATCTGAACCTTTAAAAAGATAAATGATTGGTCTGTGCAGGAAACGCAATCATTTTCTTTCAAAAGACTTTATATTGTGAGGAACCAAATTTTATTTAGTCTCAAAATTCAGAAAGTCATTGATTTATACGTAATGAATCACCAAGAACCTGTTTAAAGTTCTACTGAAGAAAAATCAATGAATCACTTAAGCCTCAAATGGACTGACGGGTGAGTTAACAAGTCTTCATTTAAGAGTAAAATGTCGTTTTAATAAATGAACATTCATAAATCCACTCTCAATAGTCTGACAGACAAACCTTCAGAGCACATGAGTCCTCAACTGCGTCTAATCACAAAAATATGTCATTATTAAATCTAGAGCTTCCTAGCAGAAGCTAGCACTGAAACACCACTGACATCCTGTGTTCAGAGGATTATTAGTCTGTGCAGTGAACATGTGCGTGCACTTCTTCCTAAGCTGTTGAGAAAGAACTGTTGTAAGTGCCTCGTCGTGAGGTTTAAAAGTGCTGCGGTCTACGCCTCTATCACCTATCTACATATAGTGCTACAATTGTACACGGACAGTGGCAACACTGATAGTGGCGACATCATAGAAACACCAGAATTACATTACAGTAACATTGACAGAGCCGTTGCGGTATTTAAGAAATACTTTAACGTTTGTTTAGAGCATATAACTTCTGGCATTTGCAGTTTCATGGCTTTCGTTCTCGCTTCGGATCTGTTTGTTCGTTTCCGTACTTAACAGTCTAGGAAAAAAGTTTGACTCGAAACCTTCCTCCGCCGTTTGTTTTGTAACATAATGTGCAGTCTAATTTAAAGTGATGCGTATCGCGACAACAAAATGGAGGAAATACTGTATGATAAGGCAGCATTTGGCATTTTGTCAGAGTGGCATATATGCAATGAATACAGTATATATCCCATTCGTTACACCTGAAAGCACTGGCAGCGATGAACGTGCATTGGCTCAAGCGAAGGAAGGAAGAGGACGAACACCAACCCGAAAGGAAGTTAGACGGTAGGTTGGCGAGAGCCTCTTCCCGTAAGCTTTTAAGTAAAGTGCGGAAGACATGTAGGGAGGCACAAGCAGATTGGAAACTGACTGATTCTGCTCTCGTTCCTTTGCTTACTGCATCTCACCCTCCCTCTCACGCACTTTCAAGCCATCTCAAACTCTCAAAGTCGCTCTAGGTTCAAGCAGCTGAGCGTTACATGTCAAAACGTGATAGAAAATAAACAAACGCTAAATTGATGTTTGCGTCGTGCATTAAAAACCATTCACACTAGCGCTAGAAGACTGGCATGTCTCATTCAAGCCCATTCAAGATGGGTGATTTTGGTACTTAGCTGGACTGTCATGTGTCTTAGCGAGTGAATATCAGCTGACACGTTTTAAAATGGATCCTACCAGCCTTAAAGTTTAGCAGCAGAATGCAGACCTTTAACCATCAATGCAAACCTGCAGTGCACACGGACCCCCAATAGAAGCCCAGGTATTTTTGGACACCAAATCTACACCTTCTCCTCCATACCCAATCACCTAGCGCCAGATAGCTCTCTGTATTTCTATGGTTGCTGTAGCAGTGCATGGTTGTGACGTCCAACCGGGGAGTTTGTGAAGTTATAGCGGAGGCGTTTGTTGTATCATTTCATCTTGGAGCGGACCTGAAGCAGCGTGGGCGTCTGTTCCATGATTCGAACGAGCAATGTGTCGATGTAATCCTCCAGATCTTTGATCAGAAACTTCATCTTCTTTAACTCTGTCTCACGCTTGTCCAACAGCATCCCTCGCTTTTCGTACTCCTCTCGCTCCTGCCTGAGCTCTGTGTCTCGCTGGATCAGCAGATTAACCAGTTCGCTGTGGTTGAGGTGATAGTAGGAGCCTCCTCCTTCCACTAGCGGCTAACACAAGAGAGACAAGGGAAGCACCAGACTATTTAAAATGTTTAGATTAACTGAAAACATTTAACTGAAAAGTTACTCTGCAATAAAAACATATTATGCTCTAAAGGCCCCGGTATACTTCAGACGAAATTGAAGAACGAACTGTAATTAAATCATTTCAAACAAAATCCGGCCAAAATGGAGATCGAGTTCATTTTGGCAGTCGGAAAAAGCTCACCAAAGCAAACTTTTGAGGGAGTTCATTTTGGCTCCTAAAGACCTTTGAGATACCATTGGTCTATGTCGATTATGCGATCAGTCGGTGTTCTAAAAGCTCTGCCTTTTTAGATTTTTTGAGATTTCCTCAGACAGGAGAACAAAATTCAAAACAACAACACTATCCACATAAATACAATGGAGAGTAGAGTAGCACAGCTGGTAAAAACGTATGTGTATCTGTAAGATCACTTGCGGAGAGATTTTAAAACTCAGAGAGGGGTCTAACACCGGACGAGAAGCACAGCGTTGCGCCACATCTTATAAAGTTCTAAACATTGTTCTATTTGGTATCTGTCCATGGCAAATAAAAAACATCAAACATATAGTGTGTCGCTCCTCGTGCGACAGGGTGGAGAAGGCTGACAGTCGGAAGGTTAGAAAACAGAATAGGGTCATTCAACCTATTTAAACATCTTTTTGACCATATGAAGAATGAGAAAGAACTTTGTTTGAAGTATACTGGGGCTTTAATACTTAAAAATAAGATTGATGCATGGTATGATGTGATAAAATAAAAATATAAATAAATCCTTTCAATCCCATTTGCGGTAATGCAAAATTTAAAAACCATGCAAAATAGATGCAGGCTTCAAGATTTGGTGCAATCAAATGTCAGCAGATTCAGCAACAACAATCTGATGTCATTTGATGAAATAGTTAATACACAAAATAATAATTATTTGTCTTTAAGTCACAAAATTATATTCGCAAAATTATGCCATTATTGTCTTTTTTGGAAACAAGTGTGATGTGATAATTTTTGATAAAGACTGAATTTAATTGTACATAATGCTGGTGTCAGGATAAAAAAAAAAAATTGGAAGCTTAATTCATTCATTCAGTCAGATCTTTATTCATTCATTCATTTTCTTTTCGGCTTACTCCCTTTTATAAATCTGGGGTCGCCACAGCGGAATGAATTGCCAACTTATCCAGCATATGTTTTACGCAGCGGATGCCCTTCCAGCTGCAACCAATCACTGGGAAACATCCATACACACTCATACACTACGAATAATTTAGCTTACCCAATTCACCTATAGCGCATGTCTTTGGGCTTGTGGGGGAAACTGGAGCACACGGAGGAAACCCACGCAAACACGGTGAGAACATGCAAATTCCACACAGAAACGCCAACTGACCCAGCCGAGGCTCGAACCAGCGACCTTCTTGCTGTGAGGAGATGTGCTACCCACTGCGCCACCATGACGCCCGCAAGTCAGATCTTTAAAAGGATATTCAGTTGGTAAATATATATATTCTTTAAGCTAAACGGCTAATTTATTTAATTGGAAAAATACATTGACACCAAATATAGGACTTTGGTTGAAGAAGTGATAAAAATATGGCAACCTATAGGCTTCACTTTTTATAAACACTCAATGTTTCTAGGAAAACATTGTGCAATTCTGTACAATGCTTCACCGGTGAGTGGGGTGGACAAACCACCTGTAAAAAAAACATGTTTGTTCCTCTCTATATGCACCAGACACTTTCTTATAAACACTCCATGAAACAAGTACTCAATAAGATAACACAAATGTCTACTTGTGAATGCACCACAAATCATATTGCACTATCTAGAATAAATATAACAGAATAAATATCACTTTTCTGAAAAAGCACATCATATTGTATGACTGTACTGTCCACCCTACTCACACCTTAACGTTTTTTCTGGTTTTTGATTGTATTGTAATAATGCATAGCTTTTATTAAGCTGATTTAAATGAGGATTATTGTGAAAGGGCTATACATATAAACTTGAATCGAATTAAATACATTAACAAAAAAACATGCGAGTTTTGATGGAGTTTGGGGAAATTGTGGATAGATGAATAATAAAATAGGAGATCATGTATATAATGTAAAATATTGACAATGTTGTTCTACTCTATACTAAAATGTATAAGTATTTTGTTAAAGTGCAATTGAATCAATCAGAAAAAAACATACTACAAAACTCAAATGTAACTCCCTAGATTATATATCTCCCTAGATATATAATCTATATATATAGTGCTCAGCATATACGAGTACACCCCCCACAAATCTCTCATTTAAATGAATATTTTCTATAGGAAGCTTTACAATATTATATTTGTGCATATACATTAGTTTAATCAGTACTGAAGCCAAATCTGGAGCTAATCTAACAAAACAACTTACGATAATGGATAAAAAATTAGTAGCCCAAATTTATGTTAGGGAAAAATATTAAATAAAATATTCACAAATAGCAAAAAAAATCAAGAGAAACAAAAAATATATACAATTTTGTTGAAATGTTGTAGTTTGTAATTTTCTTTTGCAATATTTTGCATGAATTTAAATGTATTATCTTTCCATTTCCAAAGTTCTGTGACTAAAATATGATTTTAATAAATATATCCGTTTAATAAATCTGTTTTGTTCAAATGCACTAATATATATTACCCATATTCACTGGGAAATGGATAAAAATATTCATTTTCAAAATGGGGTGTACTCATATATGCTGAGCACTGTGTAGGTGTGCTTTGTTTGTGCACGGTTTACTGTCTATTTTATTGAAAGATGAAGGCAACACCAAGTCTTTTGCCTCCAGATGCATCGTAGGTAGAAAAACATATTTGTAATCCTACATCGTGTTCATGTTAAACATAAAACCAGTATTTCACACTATTAACACAGTTCTTAGCCACAGTCAAACATGCTATGTCCCAGAACTCTACAATTTGTCACATGCCTATTATATCACACCAACAGGAGAAACAACGCCTGGGGGTGTAATGATAAAGTGTGTAATTATCTATAAGCTGCATTTTTCTCAGGTAAATACTGCCGCTTTTATGCGAACCATAAAACTACATTACAGCTACCCAGACATACTTTCTATATAGCATTAAAACATGCAACAGACTAACATTGGACAGCTATGTTCAACACTGATAAAGAAATGTGTCAGATCAGCACATTAGAATGATTTCTGAAAGATCACGCGATAATAAAGACTGAAGTATTGAAAGTGAATACTGAAAATTCATCTTTGCTAATACAGCAATAAAATACATTTTAAAATGTGATTTTACTGGATTTAATTAATTTAATTATTTAATGCATTATTTGTGTACATAAGAAAATGTGAGAAAATTATATCTAATAATTAGATGTATATCTTAGAAACTGATCAAATCACATCTAACTTTGAGGTAAATAGTGCAAAACTAAGGATATATGATGAGATAAAGTGCAATGCATTTCACAACTCTCAGAATGTGTTCACACTTTTAGTTGCCAAAAAAAAAAAGAAACAATAAATGTTATCGGTTCAATTGTCATTGACGGTGTCATTTTAAGACTGAAGCTAAAGATACAAAAAAAGCTTTTATTACATATACTTTGCAACAGTACTTCCCAAACATCCAAAACAATGCTGTGGGTTGAGCTATATGTGCACATGCTATTTGTTTATGATTAGAGAAGAGTTTGTGAAGAGCTTATGAAAGACTCAATACAGCAGCAAATATTCCTTTATTACACGCAAATAAAGATCTGCTGCAAAGAGACACATTTCTGATGTCTGTATTGAACTATGATAAGCAAACTAGTGACTATGAAGAGGAAAAAACAGATATGCTTGAGAATTGTGTTCTTTTATGGTCACATCTTGTGACATCATGTCCTGTTTTTGGCTTGTTTAGATATCTGTGTTATGTGTTGCTTTCACGTGTCAAACTGTTAAGACGCAGACTGAAAACCATCTTTTTAATAGTCTCAGGAGCCATTTAGTTACATCAGAAGTAGTTACATATTTCAGAAGTACCAAAAAGGTTAACCGCATCATACCACTTTTTTTGGTACACTTTCATAAAGTTACTTATTTTAATAAGTATACATTTGTTATGGTTATGCCTAGCATCCACACTATTCCAGCATATTCAACCCACGAATACAAAGCATTTTCAATATGCTGAAGACCCTGTTTTAGTATGGAAATGCTGTTGTTCTGTTTCAGCATAGACGGACTGAAACACAAACTTTTGAAAACAGAGGAGTGGGTATATCATTGCATAACGTTTCCTGATTCGTCAAGCCACTCTCATTTGACTATTACACAACTGGTAGGTCGCAAGTACAAATGCTGGCAAAATATGTGCATGCCCAGAGCATGAATGGTCATCATGAGTTTTATACTGTGTGGACAGAGACCGTTTTGCTGAAACATGATAAAAACGCACGTCTGAATAAGAAGTGTTTTCACTGTAAAACACAGTTTTAAAATAAAAATGCACTCAGCCTCAGTCTGCTTTTCTGGTGTGCACAATGGTTTGGAGTTAAACTGGAAAAAAAACCAACCTGTCAAGCATGAACACACCTTAAAATAATTCATAATAATATTTAAATTACTCTCTGCAAAACAGCCTGATTTATGCTCATGCATTACCTTCTTGTCAGCATCACTTCGTCCTGAGTGGATGGTGGATTTAAGCTTCTCTAGTACAGATCGACCCTCTGACCTCTTCTCATCAGGGGGCGTCAATGGCTTCACTGGGTGTGGACTAGAAGACATATTGACACAAGCTTATTAGTTAGTGAACAGTGGTAAAAATTTTACCGTTTAATATCATGACTGAATCAGTTTATTTACAAAATTCATTAAAGAGATAGTTCACCCAAAAATGAAAATTTCCATACTATTTACTCACACTTAAGTGGTTTTAAACTTCTGTTGAACACAACATTGCCATCCATAGTAGGAACAAAAATACTATGGAAGTCAAGGGATGTTTTTTCCAACCTTTTTCACAATATTTTGTTTGAGAAAGAAACTCAAACAGGATTTGAAATAAGTGGAGAATGAGTGAATGGCATAATTTTCATTTCATTCATGTTTACAAGAGAAGCTTTTAGTTCCAAGATGAGGAGATCTCAAGGGCGCAATAAATGTTACATTACTTACCGTCCAACAACCCCTCTAATCGGCAGCAGTACAGACAACTATTAGAGGAGGCAACCATTCTGAGGAAATCAACAAATCGCCCGAAATCACAGAAACTAACATTTGCTCCAGGACTGAACCACACACACTCACAGCTCACTTGGTTAACACCTGCTAATTGAAGAGAGGCTCCCCCATCCCCACTGTAGGATACACAAGAGAGTGTGAGCCTATGTGTGATTGTCCATGGAGAAATCAGGAGACATGCTGCTACCACAAACAAATTAACACAAGAGAGAAGATGTGGATGAAGGGGAAGAGTCGCCCTGCAACCTGAGAAAGTGAAGCGCATTGATCTGAGCGTATAATAAGACATCCCAATAGACACCTTGCCCAACTCCATAACATAATTTTCACAAGAAACACACCTTGCACCACATATTTGCTAAAATAGGAAATCTGTAGTTGCTCAAACTGGCAAGACATACTGAAATACTGTATGGTTTATGATGATGTGGTCCATCATCATATGCTGACCTAAATATGAATAATGTCTAATATAGCAGGAGCTAATTAATTTTTACTTATTAATTGCTTTAATAATTGCTTGTATTAATTTCCAAATCAGTTAACAGCTTGCAATAAACCTTCAAAACAAAACCTCCTCTCAACAGTCTGAATGTTTGTTATCAGTATCTAAATGCAAAAGTGATTTAACTTTTCTATGTACTTGCAATCAAACACTTCACAAAGCACTTCATTGTGAGCATATGCAAGTACTGATTCATGATTAGTCTCGTGACTATGTCTTGTTATGGAGGATATGAATGTGAGAATGAGCAGTTGCTGGCTGGAGTTCACTTAAAGGCCACTGATGACAAAGATTTCTAATGGCTTGTTTCCACTGAGAGGTACTGTTCGGTATGCAGTTATTTCGGTTTACACTGTCAGAAGTAGCACAATAGTGAACCGTCTTTCGTAAGGATACTTATGACAACAGTATGATACCAAAAAGATGGAGCTAGACTTGCTGCTAAGCACTATTGCTTTACAGGGAGTGTACTACAAGCCAGGGGAAAGACAACACAGAAAGTGTCATTTTTAAAAACACATCCAAAACACAACACCATAATAATACAATGACAGCATGCAGCAATGAGCCATGCTCACACAAACCTTGTTTCTTCTTTTGACAAACAGCCAAATGCCAAGAAGCGAGAGCAAGATCTGCTGTATGTCTTCTATTGTTGTTTTACAGTGCCATTAACGTCACATCTAAACATCTGGGAAGCACGAAGAGTGCAGCTTCCTCACTCTATTTGCACACACTTCCTACGCATCTACATTTGAAATAATGAACTTGAGTGTGCAAAAGACACGATATGTGAACGGTCCATATGGCTTTCTTTTTTGAGCAAGAATGACTTTATTCGCAACTTTCTGGTGTACGGCACGCTGATCAAGTATAGGCATTATTGACAGTAAAAACCCAAGCCTGATCAAGGTGAACCATATCGAACCATACTAAACTGTACAGGACCGATCAGTGGAAACAAGGCATAAATGCTCCTTATAGCTTTTTTAAACTGATAAATAACAGCCAAGTGACCATAGAACCCTAGATTGCTGACCTTAAAATAAATTTCAGTTTCTAACATTGGCCAAAATTTTCACATTAGTGCATAACAAATATCTTTAGAAAGGTGGAATACCAGTTTCAGTAATTACTGATTTTACCTTTTAACATCACTGAATATGTCACAAAGCAGAATGAAAGTGAATGTAGAGCTCAATAGATCTTCAGATGTGCCCATTCGTGCAAGATCAGAAAGATGAGTATTCAACCTCAGTGCCCAAAGACAATTACGGCAAAGCTATTTGAGACCTCACCTGCTCTGATTATTGAATATCTGTGATTTATCCTGGAGAAAAGGATTGCGTGACGTAGAATTTATAGGCTGCATAGTAGGATGAGGACCAGCAATTTCTGGATGTGGCAATGACTCAGCTGAGGTTGGAGGATTTATGGGAAAGGGGAAGGATTGGGACTGTGCACCAGTGTCTACTGCTACATGTGGTGTCGAAGAAGCTACAGGAGAAAGTTCAAACAATGATGATGTAAAGTTAAGGTTAGGATCATGCCTTGAGGCCAGGGTTGGCAGGTCAAAGGGTGAAGGTGCTGATGACTGATGTAAAGGGGGCCAGTTCACTGAAAATAAGTCAGGTGTCACAGAATGTTGCACAACTGGGGTTGTCCACAATTCAGTATTTCTGTCGAGACTTTCTACTGGTTTAGGATGTAATTCGGTCCCACTGTGAGCTTCTGCAGATTTAGAATTTGCGACAGGACTTTTGCTAGCACAATGGTGCATTTCAGTTGCCTTAGGTACAAAGATGTTCTTCAGGTCAGAATCAGTTTTGACAAGGTCCTGTGTGATACTGGAGGTTTGCTCAGATACACAATCTGACATAAATGGATTAGGTTCAACCAACTGAGCTAAATGCATGCTATCCTTTGATGCAGTCCCACTGTTAAAGAATTCATCTTCTTGCACTCTTTGAAAATCATCTAGCTTGCTTGGGCAGGTTTTACAGTGGTCAATCAGACATGTGTCCATATCTAATGGTGCAAGTTGAGCCTCAAGTTCTGCTATCATATCTGAGGTAACAACAATTGACATATTATCTTTAAGAAAGTCATATTTCTCTGAAGGGACAGACTGTACCATTGATTCATCAAATTCTGACTTTATCAACTCAGATGTTGTTTTCTCAGATGAACTACTGTGTGAAGGGGCTGACTTTGGTGTAATGGTATGCGTTTGGGGCAGGAGATCAAATAAGCAATTATTCTGGGGAACATCCTGAGGACATTCTTGCTTTGGCAAGGCTTCTTGAGTAGGTTTATTTTTTTCTGCTATGACCTGATTTTGCTCAGCACCTACTTCTGATATGGCCTTTACAGACGTGTCATGTTTTAATGTGGCAAAAGCATTAGAGATATTACTTGGCAAGGACTCAATTTTAGAAGCGTCTTCTGCAGGCAAATCATGTATGGCTTTTACTTCGTGGGTGAGCTGTAAGCTAGAAGAAATCAAATCTTGCTGAGATACACAAGTAAGGTACTGGTCTGAATCTGCACTCTTATACAAGCTTTGAAGAAGCACACTACTAGGTGAAAGCACTAAAGAGTTTTTGTCAGCTGCATCTTTATCTCTCCCTGTTTTAACTCCAGTAGTTGTATGGTTATGTCCTACAGGAAGTGTCTGTTCATTAGAATACATTATTTCTGGCTCTTCACTGATGCTGCTTAGTAGAGTACCTGTTAAATGATTCTTGAATGGACTGGTTGGCCTTTCACTCACACTCTCTTTGTTCTCCTGCATGCCATTAGACATGGGTTTTAAGAGTTCTGGAAAGAAAGGGCCATCGAGTAGGTTCTCAGGAACATAGTCTTTAATTTCAGAACAGGTATGACTGACGCCCTTGAAGAGATCCTCTCTTGATTCATTCTGTAATATGGTGTTCATCACTGCAACTTTTACCTCTGCGTTATCGACAGGAAAAGTAGTTGATAGTAGGAAACTCTGTGCTGATTGAACATGGTTTCTAGAAGCATCATTGGCTTCAGCTTGGGACTTTCCAACTTTCATTGTGTTTTGAATGAGTGAGGCACCTGATCTCCAAAATTCTTCATCGGATTTGATTATATTACCTGTAATGACGTTAGTCTGGCAGGGCTCAATAGATGGCTGGTCCAGGACTCCACCTACAGAATCAGATGTCATAGTAGACTGTTCCAATGTGTCACCTGAGCTGTTGCCCTTAGAGGACAGCACAGGATCCTCCTCATGGACCGTCACAGACTTAACATCCTTCAGGGCTTCAGGTCTCAGTGATGATTCAGTATTCCAGGAATCTCCTTCTGAGAATCCAATGCAGATACTAGGAAGAAGGTCAACAGTGTCTGCTTCTGATAATGACGGTTTTGTGACATCTGATGTGGCATTTTGAGAGGTTAATGCCATCTTTGAGGGGTTTTCAAGAATTGACATATCAGCATTGTCTTCATTCTTGGAGCAGGCTGACATGGCAGGAAATGGGCATGCAAGTGTATTTAGTTCAGAAAACTCTAAACTAGAATTCTCTGGTAAAGAGATTTCAGACACATTCATATATTCTGCAAACCCATATGCCCCATGACTGGTGAGGTCAGGCTTGTTAGAACTAGAACAAACATTGTTAACATTGCTTCTTGAAATTTGAGGTGTGTCTGCAGTTGATTCATCAACAGTGCTTGCTAAAGCATTTTGCCCTAAATCAGTTAGGTAATTTGTATCCGATCTCATTAGGCAACCCAAAGTACTCAAGGGCTCTTGGTTATTTGTTTTCATTAGAGGGGCTGGGAGTGTAACCAAACTATTTGTTTTATCCATCTCTTCTGAGGGCTTCAATCTGTCCTTAGCAAAATCCTCAAAGTCATCCTTTTCTGTCTGTCCCTCCAAGTGAGATATGAAAGGATCAACTGAGATTTCCATTTGGGAAGGTCCTTGCTTGTTTCCAACCCTTAGCAAATCTGGTGTGGCATTGTCATCAACCTGAGAGCTAAAAAGAAAGGGCATATTGGGTGTTAAATGAGCATTAGAATGAAGCTCCTGAAAGAGAGCATTCTGCTGTGCAAGTGGGAAGATGGGTTTGGCTTCATAAAGAGGTGAGGGTGAATTAAAGGTACTGGTGTTTTTGTCAGTCATGTTCTGTGAAAGATCGTTTAAGGTCAAGGGTACAAAGAGACAGATTGTATTGGCACTGGAGTCTGAAGGAGGAGACACCAGCGGGCTGTGAAAGGAAGGTATATACAGCACATTAGTAACCATGGCCTCCATTAAACCCAATAATAATGGTGATGGCCAAGACCCATGTGGCCAGTGACCTTCACCATCTTAATGTGAAATCCCTCAGAAAGGAGTGACTAATGACCCACAGCAGTGCATATGAGTGTTAACTATGCACCACACTATTGTAAACTCGAAAAAAAGACTATAAACAAAAATGGTTTTCAATAGTACACTTCAAATTTAGTTGTTGTGCTCGAAATACTGCATCATGTTACAAAACTCCTAAAAAAGCAATTTCCAGTGTTCATACTTTGGGCATTTTATAATTATTATTTTTTTTTCAATAGATGTGACCTTAATGACATTCTACAATAAATTTTGTGGTATAAAACTAGTGCTTAAAAAGGTCTCAGAATGCAATTGCAATCTGGAACTATTCTTTTGTAGAACTTTATCATACATTGTTTAAAGTAGCAAGCATTATGACATAAGACAGTATTTTAAACACAGTGTCTAACTACAGCTGCATTACTCTAATAAACATAGAAACCCTGAGTTTGAAAAGACCATAAGAAATTGCCCAGCAATGTTAGTAAAAGTTTAAAAAAAAAAAACAAGAAAGCACAAGCAAGCAATAGATTTTTACAAACTAAAACTGCCCACATAGTTAACATCAGACAAACTAAAACTAAATCACTTTCAGCTTGAAGCAAGTAAACATAAGAGCATGTGATTGGTTGGGGTATTTGACATGTTACAGTAGCTGAACTTTAATGCCATTTCTATGAAATCCTGTAAATTGGATGTCACAGAGTTAATAAAACCATAATACAAGTTGGTTTCTTAGGAAAAGATTAACAATAGTTGTAAGCTAAACTGCAGTGTAAACTGTGATTTTCAAAAGAAAACTGTTTATGATAGGTCAATGCTTAATCTGTATCCATTTAATAGGTCATTAGTCTTAACCATTTAATCTGTTATGGGACATTTCATGGGTGAATAAGAATTTGATCAGCAGATTAAATTCCCTCTCAGGTCTTTGTGTGTTAATGCGTCAATCTCAGTCCAATCAGGGTTTCAAGGACATTTTCCAATTACCTCTACAACAATTCTATACATTTGGGTTATTTATGTAGCTACATTATCTTAAATGTTTCCCTTTTTTCAAATTCAGAGTAATTTGCCATCTATACCAGTGACAGTCACTTGTCAAAATCATTTCCCTTTTACCTTATTGTAGGGGTGTCAAAACCCGTTCCAGAAGAGCCACTGCCCTTTAGTTTAGCTTCAAGCCTAAACAAACTCCTGAACCAGCTATTCAAGGTCTTCAGACACACTGGAGACATGTAGGTCAGTATGTGAGTCAATATATTTGTAGCATAAAACAGTGTAATTGCTGCCTGTAAATCCTACCAAAAGTGCCCTTCCTCAAGTTCATTTCAATAAACAATTTTTTAGACACCACTATATATTATACAATAAATTGTTGCTTTGTATTGTACTTTGTACAACAAAAATAAAGTTGAATCTAACCAAATATAACTAAAGTTGTATTGGCCTGTTTTATTAACTAGCAGAACTTAAAGTGTCAGTGACGTCTTCGCACATGTATCAAATGTGCAGCTATAATCTGTAATGCTGCTCTCTTCATGATAATCTCACTTCCAGAGCCCTACAGAGTAAATACGACGTAATGATGCTCGCTGTGGAATTTGCTCCAAGACATCAGCAGGAAACTTCAACATGAGATTCATTTGACAAGTCTGAAAATCACAGATATTAATTAGCTAATACTGCTTTCCTCCTCCTCCCCCCCCCCTCAAGTTTATGTATGAAAACGTGACATAATTGCAAGCTCTCACAATTAATGCAGAGATTTGTTGTATTTGCACTAATTTTCGCAACTGCTAAACCCAAAGGGACTGATGTGCGTTCATGAGCATGTGTGCGCACATTTTCGTTGACGCAGCATGAAAAGGCATATCCCTGCTTTATAAAAACCCAAACCAAAGCTCTGAAAATAAAGAACAGAGTGTGATTTACCGCCACCTGAGAAAAAAAAAAAAGAGAAAATATTTACCAAACAATGGACAGCATACACACCTACAACAGAAGCAGGAATGCAGTAACACTGGTTTAGGTCAGTGACAGAATTAAACTGATTGACTCCTCCCATTCATAGCCAACACAAACACTCCCACACACTATTTCAGATCCATCTGTCTGCAATGCAAAAATAGCACTCGTCGATGAAAATTGAGAAATGAAAACTTGCTTTTGAGGGAGAACGTGAGAAAGAGACATACAGAGAGAAAGAGAGAAAAAGAAAGTATACTCAAGAGTTCAGGTTTCCAGGCAGCACCTCCCTCTGCAATGCAGATGCTGAAACTAAATCTATGACTACATGGCATGACGTTTACACTTACAGGATTACACACACAGGATGTTTTGTGTGATTTATGAGTACTCTTATTTATATTATACTGTAAACAAACACTTGACCCTAACCTTACCACTAAACTCAACTCTCACAGGAAAAATATGAAGGTTAAAAGATCCTGTTTAAGCATGATTTTAAACAGTTTTAAGTTACAAGGACTCAAGGAATGTCTTGATAACCCACCTCAACACTGTAAAATCCTAGGTCATACCTATGCCATTACACATATTTTATAAAATCCCATAAACAAGCACACACACACACACACACACACACACACTTCTGTTCATCCTTTGTAACATAAATATAGCAAAAATAAGTTTACCTGGGTTTACTGTGCGAGTCCTTGGAGCTAAACCATCCTTTGTGTTTGACTTCCACAAGTGGTTGAGCGTGTTCTGCTTCCTTTTTGCTCGTGATTGGTCCTTTGCCAGCCGAATCACCTTTCCCATGTGAAAACAGGCCCCTCCTTTTCTTGCCCTGAGTCTCTGTCTCTCCAGCACTTATCACGGTTTCATTCACAGGCTCATCTGTAACTCTCCCAGCATGCTCTAGGGCTGCAACAATGGCGGCTTTTTCTTCTTCGCCAGGTTTATCGAAGGACCAGCGCCGTCCATCCACTGGGCCACCATTCTGCTTTTCTTCCCCGCGGCGAGAGAGGTTTTGCAAGGAGAGCGAAAGGGAGCCTTTTTGAAGCACCCCGAGGCCTGGGAGCCGGGGTTCGGGCCTTGGCTTTGACTCGGATTTCTCGGGCTTTGCTGGCAGCTTGGTTGCCTGTGGTTGACCTGACTGAGTTATTGGTTTGGTTGACTCCAGTTGAGGATGCTGTAGTACGAGTGTCGGTGGGTGGTGAGTGAGTGGAGATGTTTCTACCGGGTTCCCGTTCACACACACTGAAGGAAGCAGAATAGGGGTGTCGCTGTCTGACATCCAAGAATGAGGCACTGGTAAGCTGATGTCATACATCACATGTCTGACGGGAGAAACCTGGGGCGAAGGAGCGACTGTGTGTTCTGAATGAGAGAGAGCAAGAGAGAGAGTTTGGTTTGTCAAAGTTGCAATTTAATGGTAACAGATCTATTCTTTCATATTGTGATGCACAACTGAGTGAAACAGATTACAGGAAAAAAAAATACAGGACATGGACTTGGTTCAATTCACCAGTTGTTGATTGGATGGAGGCAAATCTGAATGAGGCAAATCTGCAGTCAACTGTGACAATGCAATGGCTTTTAAGCTGACTAAATGATTGGAGCGTCCGCCATATACCACCAGAATGAAGTCTATGATTTCACCAAAAGATTAAGATGCTGAAATTGTGAGCTCAATACTATTATTGTTTTTAAATAAAAGGAATCAATAAAAATATCAATAAAATAAATTACAAATCACTTCCATTAAAACAAAAACAAAAAAACACATTTGGAAAAGAGGTAAATTTCCATTTCATGTCAACTTAAGGAATTTTTCAAGCTCCAGCATAACTAAAGTTTGACAGCATTGATAAACTAAAATTTGCTTTATTGTAACAGATTTCTTAGAAGAAAAGGAAAGAAAGTGATAAGTTTAAATGACTTTTCAACTGCTACTCATAATTGAAGTCAATGAGGCAACTATTGTGTAAGGTGTAAGACTTTTATAAAGTTATTTTATTATTTTTGTTAAAGGGAACACTTCCTTTATTGTCTTTCCCTTATTATGTAATATTTGTGGATATAATCGATCTGCAAAATGGTATAAATCTCTCTGACAGACAATTATTCTCTAAAATGCAATGTTTTTCCAAAGAATGTAGTATAATTTGAAAGGCTGTTTGCTTAACTGTGTTAATAACAAAAAAAGTATAGCATGAACTTAATCCTTTACAAAAGTTATGTTAAACATTTCCATTATGTATATGTATGTACATTTCCTCTTGGCTGCTTTGGCCCTTAAAAAAAGATAGTTGGGTAACTGATTTTGCAATGTTGAAGAGGCAATTTTTTTTTTATTTCCATGAGCTTCCAATAAAGACACCACAGATAAGACATAACATTTCCAAAATCAGCTCTAAGCAGTTGACCAATCATGACAGTTTCGCTTTTAGAAAGTTTAGCTTTAAAGAAATATAAACTCTACCAGACAGACAGAGTTTAAAAACGACCCTGCAACAATGGGAATTAAGGAAAAACACACCCGGTATTAAGATGCATGTCTCCCAGAGGTAGATAAAAGTGCATCTGATATCCTACACTCCGCCTACTGGCCTAACATGTGATTGTTTTGGTATGTGTTATGAGAGAGGGCACCAAAACAAAGTGTTCATACTTTGCTGCGTTGTACGCATGATCAAAACTGTAGTTGCCATCACAATCCCTTTTTATTTGTTCACTCATAAGTCAATTAATATGGGTCTGTTCATGCAATAATACTCCTGCGGCACACAGTGAGTACACTCTAGGAACGATATATACCGTAGACTGTGACAAAATCCAAACACTAGTGGTCAACAGAGATCTTTATAACAGGTAGATACTGCATCTCAGCCGACCACTTTTAATCACATCACTGAAAATGGATGTAAAATGTTTAGAACTTTAAAAAACTGCATCATAAGACCTTTTCATAGACATCATGTTAACCATGCTCAACCAAGAGGCTGTTTAAATTCCATCATAAACAAACAATGTATCAGGATAATATTCTCAGATTTTAAATTCCTGCAGCTTTTTTCATAAATTGCTATGAACTTTGATTATATTTAAGTGAAATTAACTAGGCAGCGCGGTGGCACAGTGGGTGTGTTCTCCCAGTGTTGATGTGGGTTTCCTCCGGGTGCTCCGGTTTCCCCCACAGTCCAAAGACATGCGCTATAGGTGAATTGGGTATGCTAAATTGTCTGTAGTGTATGTGTGTGAATGAGAGTGTATGGGTGTTTCCCAGTGATGGGTTGCAGCTGGAAGGGCATCCGTTTCGTAAAATTAATAAGACGAAAAGAAAATGAATGAATGAATGAAATTAATGAACTAATTTCTTGTAATTAATTACATTTTTTTTGCTTTCACATGGTGCTTCTACAATAAAATTATTTAAATAATTTTAAGTGTTTTAACAGTAGTCTGTGACAATAGCCCAGCGGTTAGTGTGTCGATATTATATAAATCGCTCCGGCTGTCCACCTCTCTCTCCCACTTGATTTCCTGTTATCCTACTATCCTATCAAATAAAGGCAAAAAACTAACTAACTAACTAAAAAATATATATTATATAAGATTATATAAAATATATTATAAAAGATTACATAAGCTATAAGAAGAATATATAGAAGATTAATAAGGTAAGGTAAACTTTATTGTCCCAGGTGAGGGAAATTTGTCTTGGGCTCATAACCTCACCTCATTTAACCAAACATTTACAACAATATACAATACAAACATTAAAAAAAAAATCTATTTGCATATATACAAAAAAATTGTATTTTAAGTTAAATTAAATTAGGCCAGGCTACGACTACAAGCTGCCAATCTATTTAATTTGCAACAGGGACTCACAATATACAAGCAATCCCTATTGATAAGTAGAACTTAAAAGTATAGTTCACCCAAAATGCTGTCATCATTTATTTACCCTTTACTTGATTCAAACATTTATGAGTTTCTTTCCTCTGTTGAACACAAAAGAAGATACTTGGAATAATGCTAAAAAAAACCTTTAAACATTGGCATCCAAAGAATTTGTTTTTCCTACTACAAAAATCAATGGTTACAGGTTTTCAGCTTTCTTCAAAATATCTTTTGTGTTCAACAGAAAAAAACAACAACACTTTTTGTTTGGAACCACTTGTAAATAGTGAGTAGATGTTCATTTTTGGGTGAACTATCCCTTTCACTTTTATACTGAGCTCATATAGTGCTGATTTCAGAATATCCTTTTAAAAAGAAAATAATCACCGTGTATACCTGGACTATTGTCTGCAGTCAGGTTGCTGCTGTTACTGGGTGAGTTGGACAGATCAGAGACCACAACACTGATGCCCGCCGTGGGGCTCAGGCTGCCACCCCGCGATGAAGACTCGCTGCTCTCGGAGCCCAGTGACGTGCTGGAGCGCGTATCTGAAGACTTCCTCAACCTCCCACGCAGGAAAAAACTTCTCATCTTACTCCTGCGGGCCTCCCCTCCTTCATCATCCTCGTAGTCTTCCTCGCCGCCCCCATCGCTCGGCAGACGCCCCCGCATGCGTGCCAATGCTCCGTATCCTCCAGGTACAATAGCAGAAGAGGAGTCTTCTTCGACAGGGCGCTTCTTAGCTCGCATGCGTTCTCGGAGCTTGTCGAAAGCAGAGCGAGGTTTGTCCTTCATGGAGAGGTCATACATGCTGGCCGTCAGGTTGTGTCGTGTGAACTGGACGGACAACTGAAGCTCCCCGCGCTCTTTCTCCTTTTTGGCCGTTTTTGAATGGAGCCTGTGCCACCTGTAGACAATATTAGAGTAGAGGAACTGTGTTAAAAAGATGCATGAATGACAAGTGGATGCCATATAGTAACTCTGTATTTACAGTTGAAGTCAGAATTATTAGCACCCCTGTTCCTCCCCCCCTCCCCCCAATTTCTGTTTAACGGAAAGATTTTTTAAACACATTTCTAAACATAAGTTTTAATAACTAATTTCTAATAACAGATTTTTTATCTTTGCCATGACGACAGTACATAATATTTTACTAGATATTTTTCAAGACACTAGTATTCAGTGCAATTTAAAGACTTAACTTGGTTAATTAGGTTAACGATGCAAGTTAGAGCAATTAGGCAAATCATTGTATAACAATGGTTTGTTCTGTAGACAATCGAAAAAAATATTGCTTAAGGGGGCTATATTTATATTACTAATAATATTGTCCTTAATTTAATAATGACCTGAATTTTAAACTGCTTTTATTCTAGCTAAAATAATACAAATAAGACTATTTCCAGAAGAAAAAAATATAGGAAATAAAAGTGAAAAATTCCTTGCTCTGTTAAACATCATTTGGGAAATGTTTGAAAAAAAAACAAAAACAATTACAAGAGGGCTAATAATTTTGACTTTAACTGTGCTTGCTTGTTTGTTTATTGGCACATCGGAAACTTACGGCTATTTCATAGTAAAATTAATATAGAAAAAACACATTACCTTTATAATTTAATAATAAATCATACAAAACAATAAATAACTATAACTTTTACATCTTTTACATTAAAAACACTGGTCACACTTTACTATAAGGTCTCATAGGCAAGTAAATGTAATGTATTTATTAGCTAACTAATAATAAGCAATACTTGTACAACATCAAAACCCAAATTTTTGCTTGTTAACATTAGTTAATGCACTGTGAGTTAACATGAACTACCAATAAACAACTTTATTTACATTAATGTTAAAAACATGAATAAATATTGTAATAAATGTAATGTTCACTGTTTGTTCAGGTTAGTAAATGCATTATTAACGAATACGACCTTATTGTAAAGTGTTACCAAAACTTTTAGATATGTTTTTTAGTTCGATTTATGATACATTCGTAAATGTATATTAAACCGTGCTATAAACAAGAACAATACAACAAGGGAAATGAGCAAAAAGCATCAAAATATCACACAATTTGTGCTTTTAACTTTATAAATGGGGTTCCCTCTATCTAACATAGTTATTATATTAAATTAAATTATATGCTCTTATAAAATGACATATTAAAATAAAAATTCCCACTATTTATTTGATACACGTTTATGGTGTGGTTTCAACAACCATGACAGACTGGGTTGAATGAAACAGACTCAATGAAAGGTGGAGGAAGAGATTTGGGGGATGCACCAAAACAAAGATCAAAACTGTAGTCGCCATCCACATCCTTTTTTATGTGCTCACTCAAGCCCACACTAAATCAGCAGCCACAGAAATCTGCAGATTTAACTTACCGTTCAGTCTATTTGTGTTAATATATAGTCATGAAAGTGGTATATTAATTTCAGTAATATTATTGAACAATATACAAATGTTTATATTATTTTTGTGCAATAAAGTTTGTGAAGTAACAGTTGCTATAGAGTTAGTTGAAGTAATAGTCTTATATTACTTCAACTATATTATACATATATTATATGAAACTGACTTTG
The DNA here is from genome assembly GCA_903798125.1 of Danio choprae. Lineage (NCBI taxonomy): Eukaryota > Metazoa > Chordata > Actinopteri > Cypriniformes > Danionidae > Danio > Danio choprae. Next base: position 125,168 of record CAIGQW010000302.1, on the reverse strand, counting down.
TTTAAAAAAACAAGTGGTTCTAATTAGATTTGCGTTTTAAACCTTAAATAACGGCCTAAAAATCATATTGGTTTTTATTTCATGCATTAAGCATTTTGTCGCTCTACTCTGAAAATCATTCTGGACAAATCAGCAGGGTTTTATTTTCAATTCTGTGGGTTTATTCGCGCAATTAATCCTAAACTGAGCACACCAGCAATGCTATATAGACTGTAAGGAAAAAAAAAAAAAAAAGATCTCAACAAAATCCATACATATACATATATTACATATATTTATTATTCTTTTTTGGTTTGGTTTATGTGCTAATGTAATAAATAAAAATGGTTTATCAACATTTCCCATGCACTCCTAAACTAGAAATTGTTGATAAAATACAATATGCTTTTAATAAAGACATTTAATAAATTAAATTACGATTGAAATTAACTTGAAATAGCAATTCTTTCAATCCAAAGTGACCCAGAAACTGAAAACAGTGTAGCCTTTATAGATTTCCTTACGGTTCCATACGGTTTAAATGTTAGCCTACAAATGTTAATATGTTTTTTCCCCATCTTTAAAAACTATGAATTCTTTTAAATGCGATCTTTACAAAATCTCTAAACACTGTACGTTATACAGTACGTTATGTTATGATTCCTATGTTCTGAACATTTTTGTCTATGTAATGAAGGTCAGTGAGATCCAGACCAACACTGGAGTCCTTTGACATTTATTTTATGGACAAAATACAACAAAAATATTCATGTTTCACAAACAACAAAAAAGTCATTCAGATTTGAAACAACATAATGATGAATTAATGACAACAAGATTTTCTAGAGTGCTATCCTTTTAAATGTATTTTTGTGTACAAAATGAATATTGAATATTCTGAATATAGCATAAAAAAATATTAGATCGTCTGATTGTTACATTTTAAACATAAGCCAAAAACATCGGTCCTGTGGTGGAATGAATATGTCATTGTGGCATTGTGAATATTTCCATCCCCAGGAGTCGACTGAAGGATGAATGTATTGATCTTTGCAGTGTCCTTTCCTCTACATCCACATATACAGGCTTTCATTTTCTAACAAACACAAATACATAAAGTCAGTGTGAACTGAGATCAGAATGCAAGTGGTCTCTCGACTAAATTAAATAGAGGCTTTCCTGATACTCAGGGTTGTTGTTTTTTATGCAAACAGACACACGCGCACACACACAAAGTCACACATGCTGACAAAGGCAGCGCTGGGACAAGAAGGTCAGCTTACTTCCATCAGCAGTATTGCTTTTCTAGACACTCCACACCACAGTACGCACACACACAAACACATGCAGAGGCACTAATAATGCAATCTCCTTATTGTTAGAGACTTGGCTGTTTAAACAGACCTTTGACAACACATTAAAAGAAAACAATTAACCAATTAACAGATGAACAGATAGGCGGATCTACCCACGCATGAATATCCATTAATTATGCACATTTACTAATAAACACATTTGGCATCCTTCCAGGCGCAGCTATGTTGCTATGGTAGCATCGCATTGAAGTGACACTGGGCTATGTTGTTTTATATTGCAATTAGTAAAGGTGATACATGAATTTTGTTGCAGCATTAAAATCGTTCCACCCGTTCGCAGACACAACCATATTTGATTTGTAAAACAGGTCACTTCAGTTCCATCCATAAGTTCCATCCAAATCTGGCACCTGGTAGTAATTTGCTTCATTTTCGGACTACTTAACTGGCAGCAATTACTTTCGGACTACTTAACTGAGTTTGCAGTATGGGGAGTCTTTCTAAAGTGACTGGTCTTCATCTGGACAACCTGCTGTCTGATGGTTTCAAAGGGTGACCCAGCAAAAGACGCAAGACAGAGAAGTTTGTTGTTTCTAGAATATTTCATCTTTACACGGAGCATGAATGAAAAGTGAATGAAATGGAAAAAAATTGTATCCGCTGTTGTCTGTTTTGCACGCATAGCGTGAGAAATCAACTGCAGTTGACCCGAAACGCCCATAATCACATAATGGTGCCATGTTGAACACAAACTATTATTGCATGAAACACCAGAGGAAACTACTGTAGCATCGAATGGTGACATAACAACGTACTATAACATGTAAAACAGGAACATGAAAGAAAATTCTAAAAGTAACTCATGTAAACACCTTGATCATATTATTGTCTTATTCAGATTAAGGCTCATGTAAATGCATTATGTCATGTAAATGCATTATGTTCATGTAAATGTAGTCTATGTCCCAAACTCATTCAAGTTCCCCAAAAAAGCTGGTCATCCATGAAAGACAAATACATGAGGTGACAGGATTGTGTGGAGAATCTCAGTAAGCAATTCAACAATAAAGCTTGAATGAGGTATATAAACAGCTCAGGCGCTTCCGGTGAACTGTTACGCCATTACAATCTCGCCGCATTTAAGAGCTGGTTAGTTAAAAATGAATGATCTTCACTGCCTGATTGAGATATGATATAAAGTGGATCTTACACCAGACAAGAAGCCCTGAATTCAATTATATTGTTTCATGCCATGTTTGTAAAATATGGAAATTTATTTTACCACAGTATTTGAAATGGATTTTCTGCACTTGCCCGTTGCGATTTTGTTTAAACAGTCTTTCGTCTTATTTTACACTTAAAAAAGTAAATGAATGTTTGGGTCCATTTCATGGACTATATTTTAATTAAATTACACTATCGAAGCTCTAAAGGGAACCTGGTTTATCGGTGGCTGAAAAACACTTGCCATGCATATACTGTAGCCCATTGCTCTTCCTTTTAGTCTTGAATAGAATAAGAATCTTGGTCTCGACATACAGTTTCTTGACATTTCAGGACATATACTGTGCAAACCCAATTGAAATTTGTCTTGAAGTAGTGCATGCCGAATGTAATTTTGTCTGGCCACGTCACGGTCACGTGTGGCAACATGGTACTGTGATAGCACTTTGAGAGCAGACGACAATTCAGCCAAATTCACAGCATAACCACGAACACGTGTTTTTCTGGATTATTCAAGCCCAATAATGCTCATATATAAACTTTCAAAACAAACGATTAACTTTACGCCATGTCCATCTTCTAAAAAGTGTTTGTTAAAAGATCACAGGAGAATGGGCGATATGGCCTTAAAACTATATCAAAACAGCTTGTGGTATATATTGTCATGTAACAATATTTGTAGGATCATTTATATCCTCTGAGAGACAAAAAAGTCCTGGTTCTTTAGAGAAAAGTATTCATTTTCATATTTTGATATTTTACAAAAATAAAATAAAGCAGAGTTCTTCATCTTTGCTCCTGGATGCCTACTAATAAAGCTTTTCAGGATTATCCAAAATACCCAAGCAGATGTCCCAAAGTAGGTTGGAAATAAACTTTGCAGGACAGTGGGTCCCCAAAAGTGTTGCTTTCATCAACGAAAACTATGACTAAATATCTTCGTTAACAAACCTTTGTCACGTGACGAAATAGAGACGAGACGTGACGAAAATGCTGGTCATGTGACCATGACTGTAACTAAATTTGTAATGCAATATTGTTAACAAATCAAAACAAGACAAAATGTGGTTCACAATATAAAAACTATGCTAAAATGTCTCTTCATTTGTTGATTAAAACAAAACGAAATTAAACGTTATAATGTTATTAAGTTTTGTTTAGTCAATTTATTATTATTTTGCAGTAAGATCCTTTAACTACACTCGCAGCATTATTTAGAAGATGACAACAAACAGACAACCGCTGAGAAAGCTAGGGAATGATGGCCGGCCAGCCGGGGTTTGTTGGGAGAAAAAGAAGGAGTGACATTTGGAAAAACCTTACTAATACATTCAAGTACAAACGCTAACTGACCTAGCTTTATCACTTTTTACAATACTATAAAAAGTATTTCTTCATCATTCTGTCATATGAAACCACATCACTATACAAAGTGAACATAGAATCAAAGTCAGAAAACCTCTGCAAACAGACTCAAACAAAACTGTATCGCACATGTGCTACTGTAATAATTAAATCCACAGACTGATAGGGCATTTTAGTGTTATTACAATCAATTACAATTGACTATTACAAGTCGATTTTTCTTTTTCATAGGGAGAATATTCACCAGTATATTGCTAACAATAAGACATTGCCTATCCCTACATTACAAATATTTTACTGTAATCACTTTTTCTGTGAAAGCAGCGACCAAACCTCTCATCAGCAGAGAGAATCATAAAGGCTCAACTAAACTTTGCTCAGGATTATGCCATGTTGACACAGAAATGGTCCAAAGTTCACTTTAGAAATTAATGCAAGCTTCATTTATTTAGGTTCTCTACTTCTGAACACTGTTTTTCAAAAAACATAAATAATAATTGTTTCAGTGCCTTGGTTATTTCTGTAAAACAATATTTAACTTGGGCGACACGGTGGCCCAGTGGTTAGCACTGCTGCCTCACAGCAAGAAGGTCGCTGTTTCGAGTCCCGGGTGGGTCAGTTGGCATTTCTGTGTGGAGTTTGCATGTTCTCCCTGTGTTGGCGTGTGTTTCATCCAGGTGCTCCGGTTTCCCCCACAGTCCAAAGGCATGCGGTATAGGTGAATTTAATAAACTAAATTTGGCCGTAGTGTAGTGTGAATGAGTGTCTATGGATGTTTCCCAGTACTGGGTTGCAGCTGGAAGGGCATCCGCTGTGTAAAACATATGCTGGATAAGTTGGCAGATCATTCCGCTGTTGCGATCCCTGATGAATAAAGGGACTAAGCCGAAGGAAAACAAATGAATGAATATTTAATTCAACAACTAATATTCCTCAAAAGTTTTAACAATGAAGATTTTTTTTTTTTTTTTTTAATTCAAGTGTTCAAAGATTGTTCTCTAATTTTGATCCCCATTGTTTATTTAATTTATAAATTTCATTATCTACAATACAGTACATTACATGGCAGGTTAACACATGCTCATCGTGTCATTGGACTGTAGGTTAAAATGGGGGTAGTTTTAAGTACAGATTCCAAATTAGATTAAAAAGGTATCAGTGCATCTGGGAACCACAAACATTCACACAAACAAACAGTCCCTCCAAACAGGCCTCTCAGCCTTGTAATCCCATGGCAAAGCATCAAAAACCACCAGCATCATAACACTCTCCTTCCAAACATTTTCCGTTTTCTAAATTTTATTATTCTTTTTTTTACTGCCTAAGGATCAGTAAAAAAAAAAAAAAAAAAAAAAAAAAAAAATACATGTAACTTTGTCAGTACCCTGTTTATTTGGGACCAGGTTCTTGTTCCTCCAAATCACAACATGTAATTAAAAGGGCTGCCTTCATATTCTCTATAGCATGTATTTAGTTGTGCTTGTGTTATCTGTGCAGCTTGTAGGTCTCTGGTTAACCAGTTAAAGTGCCCAAAGCTCCTACCCAGCAGAACAAACCTCCAACTAGCTTGCCAGCACTGCAGTCAAAGTTCAAAATAGCTCAACTGCTGCTGTGTCAATTACTGAATATTTGTCATTGTTATTACTTGGAGTTATGATGAAGTATACTGTAGTACCGGTGTACAAACTTCAGTGCTTCATCAGTACGTTCCTGCATTGGGCTCACACATACTGCACAATGGGGGGGGTAAGTATTGAACAAGTCACCATTTTTCTCAGAAAAGATATTTCTAAAAGTGCTGTTGACTACAAATTTCACCGGATATTTGTAACAACCAAAGAAAACCATATATGCAAAGAAGACAAAACTTAAAAATTAAGTTATGTGTAATAATAATGAAAAGACACAGGGAAAAAGTATAGAACACATGAAGGAAAGGGAGGTGTAGAGAGGCAGTGAAAGCCCAGACAGCAGCTGAAATCTCTCAGTAGTTCTTCAGCAACCCTCTGCCCTTCTTCACTGTAAATTAATACTAGCTGCTTCAGTCCAACATCTAAATTACCAGGATGACAAAGATGAAACCAGGGTGAACATTTCAGCAAGACAATGGTGCCAAACGCAGCCAAGGAAACTCTTAAATGGTTTCAGAGAAAGAAAATAAAGCTGTAGAATGGCCCAGCCAATGACCCGACTTGAATCCAATAGAGAATGCAAAATAAAGACAAGACCGACAATTTTTTACACTCTTGATAAATCACAATAAATAAATAAATCACACCTGAGCAATTCATGTGACTTCATTCTCCATATGAGAGGCATCTTTAAGCTGCCATCAGCAAAAAAAGCCTTTTTATATAAAGTATTAAATACATTTCAGTACACAGTACTTTCTCCTTGTGTCATTCCATTATTATTACACACAAGTATTTTTCAGATTTTTTGTTTTGTTTTTTTGATGTCTGTATTTTTGAGGTTTTTACCAAAATCTGGTTCAATTCCATGTCAAAAGTTCCTTTAGAAATATTATTCCCAGGAAAGTACATGACATGTTCAATACTTATTTCCCCTGCTGTATTTGGATCTTGATGTCTGGTCATCAATTACAAAAGTACAAAAAAACATTGGGGTTGGATAAACAGATAGTAAGAGAGACTGAAATACAGAGTGACTGACCGCCTTAGCAGTACAGAGTACAAAACCATGCAAATAGAGAGAGAAAATAGGAAGGATGACAGAATGTTTTAGAGAAAAGACAGGCAGTACTATACCACGCAGTGTCTCTGAAGTAATGTACTAGATGCTCCACTCCTATTGCCAGAGTTTGGTAGAGGCAGAGGGAGATAAACAATAAAAAAAAATCAGTCATTGACAGATTTGCACACAGATGACAGGGGGAGGAAGACACACAACATAAAAGGCACACTTTGTACTGTTTGCATTACTACAAAAAAGTTTTTACAAATTAAACAGCCAATTCAGCTATGACATTTTGTTTCTCGCTTCATATGAATAAGAGCAAAATAAATAAATAAAGGGAAGTGCATTCAATTCCATGCTCGTTAGCACATCTAAAAATAGGAATCTGGACTGCTCAATGTAAGCACAGTGTCTAGGAGTCAGAGGTTTGTCGTCATTCTCAGTGGGATCCCACAATGCCAGATCAAAAGATGTACTGTAATGAACTAGCAGCTCTCTTTCCAAATACTAGTCTCCCACAGCTTCCAACTGATGGTATTGGCAGTCATCACAACATAACTGCTGCTCACAAGCACTTTCACCAAGACGCTTTTTCTGAAGTCATGCAATAGATGTATAAGAAAAGAAATTGAATGATTAATTACTGATAATATTATACTATATCTATCAAATCACTACTGTATTCACATTGACATAGCACTTTATAAAGGTTTTTCATAAATCTGTCATGACATCTTTATAATTAGGACATGACATAAGATTTTATACATGCTTATGACTATTGTCATTAAGTGTCATTCGGTCAGTTGTGTCATTTTTATTGCAAAAATTACATAGTTTGAGATGTCTTTGTTATGACATTACCATGGCCATTATAATTGTCACGAATATTTTTCTGATCCCTTTTTTTTAGTGGAACAAAATAATTTCTTGTTAAAACTTCTAATTAAAAGTTTCATTACTCTGTTAAATA
>CAIGQW010000302.1:104282-117214 GCA_903798125.1 Danio choprae | reverse complement strand
GGTGTTTTGTTTCTGACATGCTCAACACAGTAGACCAATAAGAAACAGACTGGGTCATTGGACCAATCACCAGAAATTACCATTACGCAAAGGAGGAGTTTGGAAATATAATTTGTTGAGCACAATAAGACAAAAATAAATGCATTTATAAGACAACGAAAGTGTTTTTTGACTTTGCATGTATAACAGTCTGTTGTTTGGGACTCTCAAAACCAAACTAAGACACTTTGCTTTGTTTACTCTTTCCTAAGAACTTTAAGGGGGTGAAAAGCTTCACATGGTAGTTGAACAGCAAAAGGTAACTTCTGTGTCTTTGAAGATTCAAAAGCGATTACTCAGCAAGTCAAATTAGTCCTGTTTCCTTTCGTAATTTGTTTTCTTTGTAGCATCTTTTATGGTAACCACGCTAAACCAATGAGCAAAAAACGCCCACTGGTTCCAGTATCAATGTAAATAACCTAGATTCAGCACTCTAATCATTTCACCTCTATCTGAGGTAAGCAGCAGACTCCTGCCCTGTGGTTAGATGTGGCCTATATTACTCAGCATCAAGCTCAAAAGGCACTTTCACATTGCGGTCCTTTCAAAAAGTGCTGTAAATAGACAGAAGCACACTTTTCTTTAAGGCCAATTATAGAACAGATAAAATATGACTAAATGGTTTAATCATGAAGTGCAAAGTCAAGATTGATATAATTGTCATGTTTTCAAGTGGTAATTTGACAACCCACACACTAACTACATGATTCATCTGTCTACACGACTCCTCCACCTACACAAACAAGGGGAGATACCAACACACAATCTGGAAATCACCAGGTACCAAGAAGTGAGCCACATATACTTCAAATATTAAACTCCCAGGGTCTACATGAGTGAACTACATAATAAAAGTTGAGTTTTTGTGCCAGGCTCAAATGGGGATTCATATTAAAAAGTACATAGTTACTGAATTCACATTTAAATATTAAACGAACGTAAAGGATTGCTTTTTAAAAATTCTTTCATCATTTACTCGATACATTAAATTGATACATTGACTTGAAATCACAAACACGATTTAGCAAAGCTGCGATTTTCATGTCAAGGAAGCACGGTGCAATTTGTAGTAAATCTCCTCCATAGGCCAGGAGGGTGCTCTCTCGAAGAACAAAGAAACCCATGAAAACCCCTGGGGAAAATAGTGGTTGCTGAATAAACATAAGATTTAACTGCTTTCATTGATTCAGCTTAACTAAGAAACACGGGACTATGGTAATATTCTCATAGTAGGATTTCTTTCAAACATTCGACTTTAGTGTTTTGTGAGTTTGGAGTAAAAACATAGTAGAATTTGCAGCATTTACTACAGCCATAGTTCATTGAAAAGTTATGCAGCCGTTATTGTTTCGGAATGATTATCTCAGTGTCATTATTGACCAATTAAACCCAATTCAAATTTACACTGTTTTCAGTGCACTATGACTCTTCGTAGTAAACTCCATCTAAACGCACATCTTGGAGGATTACTAGAACCGGCTTTATTGACAAAAAGCGCATGAAATAATCAACTTTCCCTCCTGAAGAATGTTAAAATAAATGGCCATTGACTTCCACAGTAGTATTTATTTTGCGTTCCTACCACTGGCTGTTCCCCCCCCAACATTCTTAAGAATATTTGGTTTTGTGTTCAACAAAAGAAAGAGTTTCATAAAAGTTCAGAACCATTTGAGTGTAAGTGGTGAGAAAATGTTCATTTTTGGGTGAACTGTCCCTTTTAAAACTTATTTAGATATCCTCAAATTATTTACTGTAATTTTAAGCACAGCCATGTTTACATGAATACTCAGCAATATAGGCATTTAAATACCTTAGAGTGTAAATAATTAAATACCTTAATTATTAATAATTTAAATACCTTAGTGCGTCTCAATAAGCAACTTAAATTCTGCACTTAAGCACCATTTTTCCGTGCTCTCTGTCAGCCTGTTACTCGTCAAACATGCCTTGATCTTCCTTCAAGTTCATCCACGTTCTTTGCTGTGCTAGTGTATACTTGCAGTCCTGTGCCGCACAGATAATTTGACTGGTAAACTACATAGAAAAAACAAAACATCAATCTTTAACTACAGGACAGTATGCGCACAGGTCCGTACAGTTTCTGACATTGCCAACTACTGGTTGGGAATGCATAATGCATATTATTTTTGGTTGTTTTCATGGTTTGCTTGTTTTGAACAGGGTTTATTTTAGCATTATTGTTTTTATTTATTGATTTTAACACTGTTTGTACGAAAGCACACTGTCGTGTACATTTAAAACTAATTTAATTTGTTACAGATTTGTCTTAATGGACATGTGAAGCTAATTCAATCTCATAAAAATAAATATTTCTTATACAACTTTTGTATTTAAAAAAAAAAAAACATACCGTTATCTATTCTCATCTCATTTAGAAAGGTTTGAAAAATAGACTTCACATCATTTCACACATATTTCACATCTATTCTGGTGATATCTCATGCAGAAGTGAAACCAGAAGAACTAGAGTGCAGCACTGAAGGGCCCGTATTTAATACAAAATAAATTATTTCTGATTTGCTGGCCTGTTACAGGAAGTGGGGCGTATATGGAGTATAAACGTCTCACAGCTGCAGAGTCTAGATATAGTGTAGAGCCTCACTCACCCGCAGCCTCTCAGGAAAACACATTTCCTCATAATCATACACTTAAAAATGAGTAAAGACACTCCATGCACAACAGGTTAAAATGGATCTTCTTTGAACGCCACAGAGGAAAAACACAGGAGAATATACTTTCTTTTGCCTCAGGATGAATGAGAAATGTTTAAAAATGTATCAATAAGTGGAGAGTGAAGATGTCATGCTCCACTGGTCGATGAAAACTTCTATCTTGAGCTACTTTGAGTTTCTGATGTCTTTTATCGAACCCTATACTGCTGTTGAGAGTAAAACTCTTGGTTACTTCTGGAAGACAATCTTTTTTTAATGTTACTGGCATCAGGAATCCAAACCATATCTAATGTAATTTATAAATAACGTGTAAATATTTTATTCAAAAGTATGATTTTAAAAAGACATTTTGGGATCACTGGGTCAAAGAGACAAGAGAACCCATTTTGGCATAAAATATAAATTTACATGACCTAATTTGCATGGAAAGCATAAATGTCTACTGTAATCATTTAAACCACTTTTGTGGAATTTTTTAAATATATTGTTTACTGTATAGTAAAATATAGGTGTGATTGTAATACAGTCTAAAAGATATATTTACATAAAATTGAGGCAGTATTCTTATTCTAACCTGTGTGTTTTTTTTTTTTATTGTTACCCTGGACCACAAAACCTTGTCTTGTTGCAAGGCTATATTTTAAGGAGATATTTTCGGCCATTGCAAAAAAAAAAAAAAAATGTATGAATGCAGACGTGATTGAAATTTGACTATTGCCAAAAATATGGGTCAAAATTATAGATTTTTCTTTTATGGCAAAATCATAAAGATATAATGTAAATATCATGTTCTATGGATACGTTTTGTAAATTTCCTACTGTAAATATATAAAAACTTAAATTGTTCATTAATGTGCCCTGCACTTCATTCCAACAACATTTAAGAAGTTTTTTAGCAATGGTTTTATGTTTTTGAACCCTCAGATTCCAGATTTGTACTGTATCTCTTTCAAATATTGTGCTATAACAAACCATACATCGAATAAAAGCTTAGTTATTTCACAATATTTAGCCATATGACCCATGGTTTTGAGGTCCATCCAGGCCCTCCTAACATGAAGTCTATTAATTTGTCATCAAATGTTTATTGATTAAATTCTTCTGACATTATTTTGTGGTACATAAACTGTTGTTACACAAAGACGTTACACAGAGAGTGTCTTCTGTAAATAATGGAGAAAATAATTAGTTAAGACATTCTTATGCAAGGAGGAACGATTAAAGATGTTACACTTTGTTTGATGCTAGACATTTTTGTCTTTAACCCACAAATGTATAAAGTATGTCCATTTTTGTTCTTGAAACAGCTGCTATAAAAAACAACTAACTTGTAAGTCATCAATAATTCATTTAAATGATTCTGCAGTGCAACAAATTATAGATTGATGGACTCATGAAGCCAACTTGATCATATGAGATAATAAGATTCTCATGAATTCATTTGTATGAATTCAAAAGATGTGAACCATATTTTCAGAAACGTATGCTAAAGTAAGGCTGGCCCAGCGCACAAACTGATCGTAGGAAAACCTGCAAATGATTCTGTCCCAGTTCAATGAATAAGCCACCAATTAACCAAAATGTTTCAATAATTATTAAACTACAGAACACACAACAAATATAACAGATAAAGGGCCCTCAAAGCGCATGACCCAAGCCTTCACATTCCAGCTTGTGCTTCAATGTTATATAATCAAAAATAAAGTATCAGCACATCTAGACTGATCATTACCAGTAACACATTGCACACTTTATACACAACTTTACCATTAATAAAACACATGCATGTAAAAAAAACAAAAAACATCCAACCAAGAGTTTCTCAACACTGATCCCAGAGCCCCCAAAGTACACATTTGTGATGTCTCTTATATGAGACCCACCCATTCGAGAATGGGGTCTTCCGTGAGGATTGGGAAAAGTGTACCACCAAAAGCACCCCAGGACCAAAGAACGGGAAGCACCAAAAGAAAATACCCTCACTTTCCCTTCAGTCAACAACATTAAGAGGGCGTGACTGCAGAGGAGCAGATTGCAGCACTCTGAGTAAGACACATCCGACCGGGCTGATAATGGCACGTATTAATCTTCATTCCTCCACATAGTAAAAGCCACTGCTGCTCCTTTAGACTAATACAAACACACACAACAAACAAACAAACAAGCACACAAACTTACTCATTCTTCTTGCTCTTCCGATCCAGAAAGGCTTTATGCAGCGGTATAACAGCCTGGCCCAGGAACACATCCAGTCCTATTAGAGCTCGGTGCATAACAGTGAGGGTCAGGTCGCCACTACCGGGTGGGTACGCGTCTCGCCCTTCCTCCTCCAGTATCCCTGGCTGCAGCTCAAACGAGCATTCCTCGCCCCATTCCGGGTCGGTAGTCTTCTCCATCACGCACGTGGAGTATTTCTCCTTGCCCAGCTGGATGATGGTGTACACGTCGCTGGTTCCGTGTTTGCCCTTTGCGCGCAGCCCTCGGGCCCGCAGCACCGTTACCTGCACGTGCGTCGGCACCCATCGCTGCTCCTCGTCGCTCTTCGCCAAGGACATAGTCACCGGTGCACCGCGCACGGGCACATAAGACAGTGGTGCGGCTGATCTCGCACAGTGTCCGCGCCAGCCTATCGTTGTTGTGCTCCACAGCGACACATTTTTAAGATGCAGCGCGCGTGGGTCGTCGAGCCGCCCGCGGTGAGGATGAAGCGGCTGCCGTGTGCTCGCGCGCCGGTGTGGAGCGTTTGTCCGGGGCGGGCGGACAGGTTTCCCTCTGCGGCGTTACAGCCACCGTGCAGACCGGTCCACCGACGTCACTGCTCTCCGCAGGACAAGGAAGTGACTAGAAGCGGTACCCGGACTACAGCATACCGCATTCATGCTGCTCTAAAACACAGTACTCGCGGTCTCGTGCATTTTAGAAACCGCAGGTTAAAGAAAGGCTCGTCGTCTGACCGTTCATTTATTAAAGCTAATGCGATACAGTAGCTAGACGAGCGGGGTGAGAAGCCGAATACCGATGACATAACATTGCAGATGCGGGGATGCGCGGAATTTAAACGGGGAAGCTGCTGGTTCAGGGCAGTGTTTTAACCCTCGTGTCGTCCTGAGAAACTTCTCTCACATGGGATCTTCCTGCCGTTTTGGCCTTCAGCAAAAGCTATTACACAGTCATGAATTTTTGATCAGGGCGCAAAGGGTCAAAAGCTCTTCCTTGTAATTAAAACGTATGGTTTACACATGTTAAACGTATTACGTAAATAATAATAATAACAACAACAACAACAACAACATGATAAATGTTATTAGTGAGAGACACAAACTGTAAAATAAAATGACATGTTAATGAACTTCAGGACCCAACTTTTGCACAAGTTGTTTCTCTTCCTGGTTAGTTTCAGTCATATCTACCGTGTTAAATAAGACCTGTATATTTTTACAGTTTACACTTTAAAGATATATTTGGTTAACTTAGTTTATTTAGTACATGCACATTTCAGAAATAAATCTATAATATGCCACCTTTCGTGATTTTAAAAACGAATTATTTACTCTTAAAGGGACAGCACCCCAATTTTTTTTATTTATGTACTCAAACACAGGCCTTTAATTCCTTACAGTAAACCTTAATGAAGATTATTAGCTGTGGTTTCTTAAAGACTTATAAAATGCAAGTCAACAATTACAGGCAATTTGATTGTAAAAAAAAAAAAAAAATACATACGCAGCCAAAACTAAACTAATACTCAGCATGACTCCTGTCTGGTCTTTGTAAGAAATTGAATGCTTTTACAACATTATAAATAAAAAAATTAATAATAATAATCGCAAATTACAAAAAGTCATGAGAACAAATGTTTTAATGTTACTTATTTTACTAACAATGTTACTAATGTTTTATGTTTAACTTATTTTAATAAGTTAAGGTTTCAACTAAATTCATAAAGCTATATAAAGTTTAACTTATAAATATTCAGTCAGTTTGATTGATGCAAGTTAAGATGACTGGAAATTCATTTGATTCAACAAAAACAAAAAGGCAGCAAAAAAACGTTTACAGTGCCAAAGTCTAGTGTGATCATATGTTAGCGCTTCACTAAAATGGGTAGATAGCATTTGATTTTATTTAATATTACAATTGGAACACTACATATACTGCTAAAAACAATTACTTTTTAGACTTTGCGTCTTTTTATACAACTAAACATTTGGAAGTTTTAGACGGGTATAACGTTGCAAGACATTTCATTGCATTAAGCTGCATTAAGCTGTTCAGACACCATTTCAAATATTAAAAATGTCCCTCAAAAATACAACTTGAATTATTAGTCCAATAATTCATAGAAACTTTCTTTACTTGTTTTTTTTTTAAAGTCTGCTTTGGGGTCTTGATTGGCTCCCTCAAGGTAAATGTATTTCACAACCAGTTGTTTCTGAAAGTAGACCTCAATTTGATCCTGTCTGAACATTTAAAGGGTTAGTTCACCCAAAAATAAAACTTTACTCATTCTCAAATTGTTCTAAACTTGAACTTCACTATATGAGTTTCATTCTTCTGTTGAACACAAAACCAGATATTCTGAAGAATGTTGGAAACCGGCAGCCATTGACATCCATAGTAGGAACAAAAAAGTATTATGGACGTCAATGGCTGCTGATCTCCAACCTTCTTCTGTATATCTTACTTTGTGTTCAACAGAAGAATGAAACTCAAACAGGTTTGGGTCAAGTGAAGGGTGTGTAAAAACTCATAAATAATTTTAATAGTTATTTCTTAGTGTTCGTTTTCATATGATTCAGTATTTCACAATTCAAGTAAGAACAGCACAATTGCACGTCAAGCACAAAATTATATGATATGACTTATAGATGCTGTAGACACTGTAAATAGTGGTAGTTACACTAAATATAAAAAGCACCAGACCAGCATCCGGTTTACACTAAGCAAGTGATAAATGATGTTCAAATAAACGTGTAAACAGAAGTAGCTTGCCATGTTTGCACTACGGTTACAATATCCGAGAAATGGTCTAGGCAGAGTTTGTGAAAACAATATATGCCAATATGGTATATTTGTACTTAATGCACTTTAGTTTAAAAGGGACATTTACTAACCATTTACTGACCCTCAATTGGTTTGAACCCTTTATGAGTTTCGTTTTTCTGATTAACCTAAAAATATATATTGAAGAAAGCTGGAAATCGCAGCGACCATTGTTTTCCATAGAAGAAAAAAAAACAAATACTATGGAAGTCACTGGTCATAGGTTTTTAACATTTTACAAAATATCTTTGTGTTCAACAGAGGAAACTCAAATGGATTTGTGACAAGTAAAAGGTGACTAAATAATGTCAGAATGTTCAGTTTTGTGTGAACTATCCCTTTAATCAACATTGACTAATGCACTGAAGACCTAGTCAGTTTCATGAAGTTTTATGTAATGCATTAACAAAGCATTTTCCTGTAATGTCTGACCACTGCCATATCAAACACAACTTTGCCAACTCTGTCATTTCATACACTGTAAAAATATCCTTAAATTATCAGTTTTCCATATGTTTTGATTAATATCAATAAAGTTTTTATTTTTAATTTTCCCCATTTATTTATGCTTTTGACTTGGATTAATGGACACTGATTATTCTTTCAACAACTTTTAACCTTGAAAAAGGTTGAAAAAGTGACTTTTATGAACATATTTAAGTTTAAAGTGATCTATTGTCTGGGTTGGTGTTGTATAATACCGTGCAAAAACCTTATAATAAACTGACAGTACATGTTCTGTTATTTTACACACTTATTTCTCTATATTTCATTTTAAACTACTAAATTGTCAATAAAAGTCACTTTGTTAAACTGTTGAATTTTCAACACCAAAAGTCGACAGAACTGAGGTCAAGGTCCCATAATGCAATTCACAATAAACAAAAAAAACACTGTTAATTAACATATTTTTATAGTGTAGTTCAAGGTACAATAAATAAGTGCATCTTATATAATAATACGATCAAAGTTAAATGATCAGTTTGAAAGCAATTTCACATTTTCAGCTTTTATGATGTTAAATGACAATTCAAAAAGAGAAGAATCTACCTCCCTAATGCACATGTCTTACTTTAGACCTAATTAACTTCTAATGCTATTCTTAGAAGCAAGATGTCAATCACATCTTATGAGCTCCTGGAGCCAATTCTGGATATCTGACTGACTATTCTGGACATCAGACTGTCTATTTCCACAAGAACCCCTCACATTCGCTTTGATCAAACACACACGCTAAACACTTGCGCACATGCTTTACTAAATGACAGTGGAGACGTGGAGGTGCAGCTGACGTTCATAAGCACTGCTATCTGGGCCAAGAGAAACACACCACATCTCTCACACACACAGAGACTAATCTGGAAGGGGTTCAGTTCCAACACCAAAGTGCAAATAGACCACTTACAGTCTAAACTGGGTAATTAGATCCTTAATCAGGGATCAGAACCACAGAGGCTTCTCCATAATGAAATTCCTCATTCTTCTAAACAGACTCGTTCACGACCTGAGCCAATCTACTCTCAAGCACACAGTGTTGAACAGCTGTGATCGACACGCTTGCTGTCACTCAAACGTGGAAATTAACTCTTGTGCGCGCGCACACATTATTTGCCATGTCTTATTCAATCAGTTCTTATATGCTTTTGAAGACATGGTTAAAAAAATTGTTGCCGATTTAAATCAAATCAAATGAATTTGTTTGATCATATTAATATAAAACTTGAAGTAGTGCATGTAAATTGTAGAAAATTGTTACTGGTTATAAATTACATAACAAAGATTGTTTTTACCAATCTAAATGATTACATGTTTTAGGTAATGTAATCGGAGTACTTTAATTGCTTTTACTAATTGAAAAAGTTGGGATGTTTTGTAAAATGCAATGAAATGAGGAACGTGATTTGTTAATTATCTTTAACCTCAATTTAATTGACAAAAAGAAAAGACTTCCAATGTTTTCACTTACCAAATTGTTTGTATTCATTTTTATGGCTGCAACACTCATCTAAAAAGTTGGGACAGAGGAACAGTGCCACAAATTTCCTTTTAATTACAATGGGAGGTTGGGAATGGAAACTGAGGATACTAACTGTTGCAAGCAATGTTATTGTTAATATTGACAAAATAAAAATAAAAAAACACTGAAAATCTTTGTTGACATTTTTGACAGTTTGACAGAATTGCAATGTTTATGAAAACATGGCTTTTCTAAAAATAAACTTTTGAAAATATTGTGATGGTAACTAAATTGGTATATTTTAACCAAAAGTTTGGTCATATATGAACAGACCCAATTGTTGGGTTAAAATGTCTTCTAAAAACGTTTATATTTGTCCATATTTGCTACGCTAACCATGGTATGTGTAGCCTACATACAAAGTGTATAAATGGTAAATGCACCAAAACCCAGATTTTTGTTTATATAGAAACTTAACAATTCAACAGATTAGTTTGTCCATGTTTACCCTGGGTTTCAACAACCCAGCATTTTTAGAGTGATATTATGGTGAATTAAAACAAATGCTAGGCCTATTTGTGTTTATTCTAAATATTTAACTGTGTAACCAGTTGACCCACACACACTACAAAACACAAAATTATGGATTGTAAATATTGGATTGGTGGAAAATGTCCCCAAAAGCAGAGAGTGGTGGAAAATGTCCCCAAAAGCAGAGAGTGAAGCCTCAGAATACGAACCTGGTCAAGTGAAAGGTGAGCTAAACGAGTCTCGTTCGTTGTCTTGCTGGTTCAGCTATTTATAGACTACTGGTCTCACGGGAATCAAGCAAATATTGAAATGCCCAACAAAGACTTAAATAACGTGCAGTGTTTCCGCTCGGTCAGACGGGGTTTATCCTGTCAAAACAGCCCGTGATTCCGCAGACGAGCCTCGCGGTCTCCTGTTGTCCTCGCCCGGCGTCGCGGTCTGTGCTCGCGGCCTCAATAAGCGCACATTTGTTTGCCGCAGCTGTGGCCGCTCACTGCGCTTTTCTGTGTTCAAGGGCTTTACTAACGGTGTCCACTTACAAGCCAGAGGCATCAAGGTTTTCTTTGAGCGGTTTAAGTTGATTTAGAATTTAATTATCCGCTAAACTGCGCGCGGAAGCATTTTGTGGGAACAAGCGGCGCTTCACAAGCTCTCGTGTCAATCATCCGCTAAAGAGGCACTGCTGAGATCAGGCAGTCACCCAAATCACAAAATGAACTTAAACCAAGAATCGATTTATTATAAAACACACAACTCTTTTATAATTTCGGCAGATTCTGTGGTAGGCCTATAGTTTAGGATGGCAGAATTATATCAATTACATAAAATGTTATTTCAAATCAACTACACTGTAAAAAAATGCTGGGTTCACACAACCGGTTTGGGTTGAGACAATTAAGTTAACTTATTAGTTTTACAAATTTAAGTGGATTGAACATAAAACAATTAATTTGTCCCCCAAAAAAACTCAAGAATTGTGTTGTTGCAGCATAAATAGTTTGAACAAAAATAGTTTTTTGAGTGTAGTTAAACTGACCTATACTGTTCATATGTCTGTTGGTGGTATGGGAAAGTTTTTTTTTTCTTTAAAGGGATTGTTCACCTAAAAAATCTGTCACTGTTTGCTCACCCTCCACAACCAAGCTTTCAAATATGTTAGTTTGTGTTGTAAAATGGTAGCAATTTTCTACTATGTAAATAAATGGCTACTGGTTTGTAACATTCTTCAAAATACCTTCTCTTGTATTCAGCAGAAAAGAATCAACCCATAAAGGTTTGCCATCACTTTAGTAAATTTTCACTTGGGGGGAATGATCCCTTTAATACATAATCTTAATTTGATTGCAGTCCAGTTAATTTTGCAATTATGTAGCTATTTAGTGGATTGTCTGTTGGGACTACATAAATAGTTTATGTTGGCATGAACTGAAATTTGGCAGAAGATTGTAAACACCCATCATACTCTGCATGGGACTGGATGGGGAAAGTAAATAATGGTGTCATTTTATGTGTTTTTGAGATGAGATGAAACCAGAAAAAAGCTGTATTTGAACATTGCGTATTTTAACATTAAGTTTTAACATTTCACATTTACGTATACACACATCAGACTTGATATCTACCTGAGAAAGATTAATTTTAACATGCAGTTTTACTAATTTTAGGTAGATTTGTGCTTTCATGTTTACATGGTACCATTACATGATCATTTTAATTGAGAAACTTTTAACCATGTGTACTTGCATGTATTATTTGTTTGCTTGTGTATTTGCTTTTAGATTACCCAAAGATTAATCAATTAATTTATTCATTCATTTATTTAATACATACAGTATGACTACTTAAACGTTTATTTGGTCAGGCAAATAAGTTAATAAATACTTACACACTCAGATGGTCAATTACAATGTAAAAATAAATAACTAAATAAATAAATAAAAAAAATTCAAACATAATACAGATCCTTGTTCACAATAATATAACATTTCAGTCCTTCCGCTTTGAAAGTTAGGGTTTAATACATTTGCTTCCCATGTTAATTGCCATTACTTTTTATTTAGAATTTTAATTGTACAAATATTGTATTATTTATACATCGATTATACATTTATACATATTTGTTTCAGCATAGATGTTTCAGGAGGCAGCACAGTGGCGCAGTGGGTAGCACAATCGCCTCACAGCAAGAAGGTCGCTGGTTCGAGCCCTGGCTGGGTCAGTTGGCATTTCTGTGTGGAATTTACATGTTCTCCCTGTGTTTGCGTGGGTTTCCTAAGGGTGCTCCGGTTTTCCCAACAATTCCAAAGACATGCTGTGCAAGTGAATTGGGTAGGCTAAATTGTCCGTAGTGTATGTGTGTGAATGAGTGTGTGTGGATGTTTCCCAGTGATGGGTTGCAGATGGAAGGGCATCCGCTGCCTAAAACATATGCTGGATAAGTTGGTGGTTTATTCCGCTGTGGCGACCCCAGATTAATAAAGGGACTAAGCCGAAATGAAAATGAATGAATGAATAAATATTTCAGGAAATGTTCAAAACAGATTATTCAGTAATACTGCCCTCCACTGGGGGCTTTAAAACCGCAAAAAATGTTTCCTGACAGACTTCAGATCTGATTTAGCAATAAAACTATATTTGTAAGTATGTGAATGAAACAAAACAGTATTGCA
>CAIGQW010000302.1:27141-73346 GCA_903798125.1 Danio choprae | reverse complement strand
TGAGCCCGGGTGCGAGGTCCCTTTCATCGCTGCTTGCAGCTTTAATTGTATATATAATTCATTCATTCATTTTCTTTTCGGCTTAGTCCCTTTTATTAATCAGCGGTCGACCACAGCGGAATGAACCGCCAGCTTATTCAGCATACGTTTTACACACCGGATGCCCTTCCAGCTGCAACCCATCAATGGGAAACACCCATATACTCTCAATCACACACATACACTATGGACAATTTTAGCTTACCCAATTCACCTATAACGCATGTGCGGGAAAACCGGAGCACCCGGAGGAAACCCACGCGAACACAGGGAGAACATGCATACATAATTAATTAAGGGAACTAATAAATTTGAATGAAAACATTTTGCCTATTAATAATTTAAAATAGGTTTTTTACATTTCCAATTAATTGTTAGCCAGCTTTAGAGCATTAAGAACTGGTGTGGCATGGTACATTTTTTAATACACTTGAGACAAAAATTCACCTTTAGTTTGAGCTAATTGTGGAAAATATGAACCACCTAAGGATATTTTTATTGATTTATGATCTTATTAGTATAACTGTACTTAGTCCACCATAATTTAACTTGTTCTGGATGTACTGGCATTCATTTTGTGCAACTTTTGATATTAGCTGGACGGATGGTATGGATTCCTATTTCAAGACAATTTAATTTATATATATATTCATTCATTCATTTATTTTCTTTTCAGCTTAGTCCCTTTATTAATCTGGGGTCGCCACAGCGGAATGAACCGCCAACTTATTCAGCATATCTTTTACGCAGCGGATGCCCTTCCAGCTGTAACCCATCACTGGGGAACACCCATACACACCTATTCACACTCAAACACTACGGACAATTTTGCTTACCCAATTCACCTATACCACATGTCTTTGGACTGTGGGGGAAACCAGAGCACCTGGAAGAAACCCACGCGAACACAGGGAGAACATGCAAAGTCCACACAGAAGTGCCAACTGACCCAGCCGAGGCTCGAACCAGCGACCTTCTTGCTGTGAGGCGAGAGTGCTATCCACTGCGCCACCGTGCTGCCCCTAATGTATATATTATTTGAATATATTTTAATTGTTTGTCATTTAGAAAATCATCAGATGTTTTAAAAACCTTAAAACACACTGTAAAACTGTTCTTAAAAAGTAAAAATTATAAAATAATTCCCAGTTATCAGCATGACACTCTAGATTTAATCTATGCAAACTCTGAAACCTTTTATCTTTTTAAACACTCTTATTTAAGCTCTTTTATAACATCAAGCAAATGTTGAAAACCCAGTTCTAGATCAACTGTTAACATGCAAAATATGCTTTTTAAAAATACAGTTAATATGACAGTGCTTTATCGTAAATACTTATAATTGGTATATACTGTATAACATCTTTCTTGAAGTCATAATAGTGTAAGTGTATTGATCTATATGTCTGCCTCAGTCAGATCATATTTAGCTTGTTTACCAAATACATTTAAAAAACAACTTCCACTGACCCGCTGCTTATATTCCACTCCACTCAATATACTGGCCTATACATTTTCCACACTATGTCAAAGAGTACTATTAGGAGTTTTTGTAATGCCCTGGGGCCATGTATATACATCTAAAAGCACAGGCTGTCAGCAGAGAGAGAGAGAAAAGTCTATGTGTTTGTGAATGCAACATCTTCAATAAAGCTCATCCCTCAAGTAAAAACATTACTTTAACCATTCAGGAAATATTCCAAGAGGAGTAAAATAACCTCTCTGGCTGTCCTGCGCACATTAAGCAAACATTTTGCTGCTTTTTCTTTATTGTTAGAAAAGCAAAGCCAAGGGCGCAACGTCACAAGTAGAAGAAAGCACACTTACACACTGGCCCAGAACTGTAAAAGCAGGTCTGAGAGATTGACTGCAGGGTCTCGAACCCACAAGATGCTTAGATACATTCATTCATTCATTCATTTTCATTTTGGCTTAGTCCCTTTATTAATCTGGGGTTGCCACAGCGGAATGAACCGCCAACTTATCCAGCATGTTTTACGCAGCGGATGCCCTTCCAGCTGCAACCCATCACTGGGAAACATCCACACACTCATTCACACACATACACTACGGACAATTTAGCTTACCCAATTCACCTGTACCGCATGTCTTTGGACTTGTGGGGGAAACCGGAGCACTCGGAGGAAACCCACGCCAACACGGGGAGAACATGCAAACTCCACACAGAAACGCCAACTGACCCAGTCGAGGCTTGAACCAGCGACCATCTTGCTGTGAGGCGAACATGCTACCCATTGCGCCACCGTGAGACCCTGCTTGGATACAACTAGAATAAATATTAATAACAAGGAATTTTTTTAAATGATAATACTACTTTTGCATTTTGGAATTTTTTATTAATTTTTAGTTAATTTTTTACCTGATCAATTTGACCATGTTAATGCTTAAAAAAATATATTGAATGTTTTATTTTTAACTCATTTCTTTCACTAGAATTAAAAAATATTTCACTAAAAATATGAAATATTTAGTCATAAAATGTCATCCATTCTTTGGTAACTGGTTTCCATTTTGTTTGAAAAGCTTAACAAATTGTGATTTGGCCATTCTTGACATTTGACCTGCATGTGAAACTAATAATAACTTATTTTCTGCTTTCAAAGTTCCAAGAAAAAAATTGTATAAAAAACAAAACGAACTTTATTCGCCTTTATCTTCCCTCCCACATCAGATCTTCAGTGTGTGCTTTTAAGTAAGCAGCTCGATACAAAAGCATTGTATTGCACATTGTGAACATGCTCCCTGATCTGATTTGGAAGGCATAGGTGGTTTTTACAGTTTTTTGATGCACAGCATTGTTCTTGGACATCTGTATGATTACAGTTGAACCACTGGAGTCACATAAAATGTTTTGCCACTGTTTTTGGTTCCTTTTCTGGACTTTGAACATCTCAGGACTGTTGCTGTATGTGGAGGATGAGAGAGCTCTTGGATTTCATATAAAATATATTCATTTGTGTTCTAAAGATGAACGAAGGTCTCAGGTGTTTAAGACAGTATGAGGGTGAGTAATAAATAACAGAATTTCCATTTTTCTATAGCCTTTCAATGATGTTTTTTGACAAGGATATTTTTGTTGTCTAAGAAGACACCATAAATTAGGCTTAAAATTTGCTTTGAATCTAACAATGTAGCAAGGCACCGTCCACACACACATAAAACCTGACAGAAATCTGATTGAAGCAGTGATGTTAACTTCATTTATACTCCAACGGTGAGGCCATTAGTACATTTCAGACACACAAAAGACAAATCTGGGTTTGTGTTTCCCTTCAGCTATGATGACGTTGATGCTTGACGACACTGAATGACATCTCTTCAGATGTCTCATTTGAAGCCAAGCGCAACTAAAGGAATCCTGCATAGAAGTCACATCTACATCCACATCAGCCCAGCTCCTGCTTGATTACATCTAATGGAGTCTGACATGGCAGCAAACAGCACTTTTGTAAGTTTTGATGGCGGCATTCAACGACTTGAAGGTGAAGACACCAAACTAATCATACCGGCTATTCTTAGCACAATCAGTGGGATTGGCATCGGTGGAAATCTTTTGGTTCTCGTGGTACTAATCTACGTTTTCGTCAGCCAGAGTGCATCCGAGGCATACGTCATGCTGGCCAATTTGAGCGGATCTGATCTATTGATACTTTGTTTGTGTGCTCCTGCACGCGCAATCACATATTACAAGCAAACGTGGACACTCGGGATACTGGCTTGCAGAACTACTGAATGGATTCAACACAGCTGTCTGGCGGTCAAAGCTTTCACATTGTTGGCAACGAGTCAAGCGCGCCATAACTTCTCCAGCCATCCAGAAGACCAAGTGAATTTCCGCCAGAAGAACGTAGTGATAACCCTAGCCCTCATATGGACTCTCGCTCTATTGTTTCCAGTTCCTGACATCCTTTTCTCCAGGTTAAAGGAAGAGGGAAACATCAGCCTGTGTGTCTCTGAACTAACCTTCCACTCCCAAGATGCAATGCGAATATTCAGTAAGTTGCTGCCATTGGGCATTTACGTTCTGCCCGTCATCCTGTCTGCTGTGAGCCACATCAGGAACATCTTCCTCATCAAACCAAGTTCAAACGACGAAGCTTTTCTTTCACGCCAGTATGAGAATTCCTTAATGTATTTAAGCATCATTTCCATCAACACGCTCCTGATGCTTCCCGAATGGGTGTCTTGGGTATGGATGCGTCATAAATCTGGCGAAAGCTGCAAACCTTCAGCCGCTTTGCTGATTTTCGCTCAGGTGTGCATTTATTTGAGCAGCGCCGTCTTTCCTGCTGTTCTTCTCACCATGTATGTGCCACTCAGAGAGAGTCTTGGAAACCTGTGCTCTCTGTTGGCTTGTCGACATAGTAAGCACAGGCTTAGGAATGTCAATGAGATGCGCACGGTGGTTATGAAAGTGTTGGATGAACGGGCATGTGCAACTTTATCAGAGAAGCATTCAGATGCGTCCTGTCAAACTCTTCCAGATCTGGAGCATTTCTGGAGCGAACGGCGAAACACTACGGTTGCTGAGGATAGCGACCCGTTACCATGGGAGAGACTTGTTCAAAGCAATGTTGAACTCCAGCCCTTGACGTCTGTTGTACCCCTGCTGGAAAATCCAGTTTAATATGCTACTGTATTTGGGGAATGATGGATGATCAAAGATGGTTAACCATCTACAAACGTGCTGCTAACCTTGTCATGCCATCAAAAGTTGGTCAAGTTTAGTTTTTTTGGAGGGGGGTAGCACGTTAGCTCATGAATAATATAATTTTATATAAAACATGATGGCATAAGTCTTGTAATATTTTGGCAGTTTTGAGAGTCAACTGTGGATTCATGTATTGGCTAAACGCATGTATTAAATACACAAATTTGTTTTGTGTGCCCTGGATTGTTACTCAAGACCAAAAAGGTTACATTTATTTTTATGAAGTAAAGAGTCTTATTGCCACTAGTCTGCTTCTGTTTTGTTTGTTGTATAATATAGAATTATGCTGTATAACTTTTGAGTAATAATCTATTTAACTTTTGTTGTAAGTATATGTAAACAATAAAAACATATTGTTTGTAATGATGATGTGCATTGTTTACTTCCTGTCTTAGTTCATTTGCAAAGGCAACCTTAAATGTACCAACATTTCTGGATGTTTTCAACATGTTAGGCAAAATAGATCTAGAATTTGATGCCTATATAACATCTATTTAAAAATGTCTTAATAAATAAAATAAATTTCCCAGTGATGGGTTGCAGCTGGAAGGGCATCCGCTGCGTAAAACATATGCTGTATAAGTTGGCGATTCATTCCGCTGTGGTGACCCCAGATTAATAAAGGGACTAAGCCGAAAAGAAAATGAATGAATGAATGAAATAAAATAAATATATTTACATATTGTAGTTTAAAGCTTCTTTTTTCAGAAAATGAATCAGAATCAATCAGAATAATATTTGTTGTGTTGTTTGTTGTGATTAAAAATCAGGGCTATTCCGTGATTCTTCTGAAGATTACGATAGTTTTGTTATTCTATAACAAACATATAATAAAAAATAAACATACATGACTCTGTTTTCATTTATTTGATATCAAAAGAATAAAAGGAAGGTTCTGTGGCCCAAAAACTACGAGCGTGCTGTATTGTGTTACAGGCTCTATTAGTGCCGAATGGATGATTAGCTTTAGGTGCTTTTAAAAGATCATGGTTCGTTCAACTAAAAGCCTCCTTTTGGTTCCCACAAATTACACTCTGACATTTACTCTTTCTTTCTCTCTCTTTTATTTTTTTTATTTATTTATTTTGAGGATTCAACATGCTGTGTGTGAAATGCAACATGAAGACAGCCCTTAAAAACAGGCAACACTAATAAAGCTGAAGTTTTTTTTATCTAATCTATAACCTATAGCAGCTTGACAGATCTGTTTGATGAAGGTGTCTCTATTATATATGCATACATTAATGACACGCCAGTCAAATTTAGTATATTCAGAATGTCTAAGAGTGACTAGGAACAGTTCAGTGCTACATTTACAAAATATAAAGTGCTGAATGATTGTGATTTTTAAGCTAAGCATAAGACCAGTGATTTGTCAGTGGCCATTATGCACACAATTACATATCTCAGAAACTTGCCCAATGAGAGGTTCACTGTAGCCTGAGGAGACATGCACATATTATTAATATATTTTCTATAGAATCATATCCATTACCAGTGAATAGAGTGAAAAGAATCAGTTGGTCAGGTGTAAGAGATGGACAGGACAGCTTCACTTTGTATATAAAGCACCATCTACTGGTCTACTGTTAGTTGGCCAGGCAATCTTTTAACAGCTTAATCATATTCACTTAAAAAAATAAAGATTTTTTATTGGTTCCAAGGAGAACCCCTTAATGTCCATTTTGTCAAAATGTCAAACAGAAGGTTATTATGATTATTCTTTGTGGAATCAAAAATGGTTATTTTATGGCATCATTGTAAAACCTGTGTTTATAAAAGTTTATTGCATCATGTAGGCCTTTGCACAGGCAAACATTCACTTTTTGTTAAAACATATAGTATAATCATTCATTCATTTTATTTTCGGCTTAGTCCCTTTATTCATCAGGGGTCGCCACAGCAAAATGAACCGCCAACTTATCCAGCATATGTTTTATGCAGCGGATGCCCTTCCAGCTGCAACCCATCACTGGGAAACATCCATACACACCCATTCACTCTCATACACTATGGACAATTTAGTTTACCCAATTCACCTATAGCACATGTCTTTGGACTGTGGGGGAAACCGGAGCACCCGGAGGAAACCCACACAAACACAGGGAGAACATGCAAACTCCACACAGAAACGCCAACTGACCCAGCCGGGGCTCGAACCAGCAACCTTCTTGCTGTGAGGCGATTGTGCTACTCACGGCACCACCGTGCTGCCGCCACCTCTTTCTGTTTTGTTTTTTTTAACTTAACTATAGCAAATTCCATGTCTATATCAAATTTTGTCTTGTCTTGTTTCTGTCTACTCACCTCTCAAGCTGAGGCTATCCTACAGGATCAAACTATTAAACAATGTAGAAAAAGGGGTAGCACATCTTGTCAGCTTCAAATGTCTATAAGAGTGAACTACCACCTATTATTATTTAGCTGGTTTAGATGAAAGATTTTGCCTTTTGTGTAAAATAACTCTTAAATATATATATTTTCGTAATAAAAGTAAGCTTGTGTTTCATAAACATGGTGATAAGAAATAATAAATAAATATTAATAATAATAAATAAATAAATTTGGTAAACAGTTTAACATTACTTAGGCTATTACACTGCTGGGTACTTTGAATAATCTTGACAATGAATATACAATCATAACTAAGAGGGCTGGACAATGAAACTGAAACCTGGTTTTAAACCACAGTAATTCATTAGTATAGTGGAGGGCCTCCTTTTGCGACCAATACAGCATCAATTCGTCTTGGGGATGACAGATATAAGTTCTGCACAGTGGCCAAAGGGATTTTGAGCCATTCTTTACTATGTGATGCTGGTGGAGGAAAACATTTCCTGACTTACTCCTCCAAAACACCCCAAAGTGGTTCAATAATATTTAGATCTGGGGACTGTGCAGACCATGGGAGATGAACTTCACTTTCATGTTCATCATACCACTCTGTCACTCTGTCTTGCATGTGTATTGGTGCATTATCATCCTGATACACGGCACTGACTTCAGGATACAATATTTAAACCATTGGGTGCACATGGTCTACCAGAATGGTCCGGTAGTCCTTGGCAGTATTGTATAGCAAAAGTATTGGGCCTGGGAAATGCCCAGCTGTGGTTTTATGTTGTTTGTAAACAATCCGGGTTAGCACTCGGACATCTCTTTTCTCTTGTGTCCACAGTTACTCCTTTTAAATATGGTTCGACCTTTCTGGTGGTATGTCGACATTAACCTGGATAATGTGGCTCTTGATACATCACAAAGACCTACTGTCCTATTGATGTTAACTTCACATCTATACTGTCCTAAAGACCTACGCATAAACTATTTGTCCTCTTTTGAACTCTGATATGTCACCCATAATGTTGTGTGCATTGCAACGTTTTAAGCAAAACTGTGCTATTACTCTGCTAACTAAACACTCTTACTGGTGGAATGTGCATTCAATGAAGATTGGCCACAAGGCTGGTCAAAAATGTAGTCATGAAACCTCCAACACTAAATTGGCCAGTGTTTCAGTTTCATTGTCCAACCCCTGTATATTTTTGATTATCATTAACGCCGATGTTCATCTAGATGGTTGTTTTTGCAGAATAAACAAAAATATTGGTCAGAAGTAAGCAAATGCTACAGCAAATAAAAATGATAATGGTGTTTCAAATTGGGATTGACAATAATTTGGTTGCAGCGAGGGGCCCCCAAATAAAATTCAGTTTAGGGCCCCTTGAAGGCTGGTCGATTGTGTGTTTTAGTGATGCTCGTTGTAAATCATCTCCCTTCACATCTAATAATTACTGCAGAAAATACAAACAGACATAAATGTGAATATTAAGCATTAAGTTATTGTAAATGTGGGTCGGGGCAACATGGTGGCTCAGTGATAAGCACTGTCGCCTTACAGCAGAAAAGTCGCTGGTTCGAGTCCCGGCTGGGTCAGTTGGCATTACTGTGTGGAGTTTGCATGTTCTCCCCATGTTTGCGTGGGTTTCCTCAGGGTGCTCCGATTTCCCCCACAGTCCAAAGACATGCACTATTGGCGAATTGAATAAAACTAAATTGTCCGTAGTGTATGTGTGTGAATGAGCTGGAAGGGCATCCGCTGTGTAAAACATATGCTGGATAAATTGGCAGTTCATTCCGCTGTGGCGACCCTAGATGAATAAAGGGACTAAGCCGAAGGAAAATGAATGAATGGGTGAATGTGGGTTATGTTTTCACGGTTCCTTTAATTTTCATGTATAAAGTCTTTCTAAGCACTAATGAAGGCAGTTAATAACTGTGAATAATTCATTGTGAATAATATAACTGGTAAAATAAAAAACTATTCAGACAAATGTGTTCTTTTGTGGAGATTAAAACTGTTATAATATAATGAATTATCTTTAATGTTCAATAATCCTGATGTGCAAGCAAAATCAGTGGCACAGCATTCATTGAATGACGATGCTTTGAAGTGACGCTAAAGGAAGCGATGATATATCATTTCATTTCATTCAATTTCACTGTCCTTGCATCTTTTCCTTGCGTCCTTCCCTCGCATCATCAGGAGGTGGAGCTAAAACGCGAGGAAGGGAACGGGGATGCACGAAATAGAATTGAAACTCTTCCCAGGTTTTGTCAGCTTTATTCTTTAAATTATTTGTGCTTTCACTTTCATTGTCTAGAAAAAGGGAATCCACAATTGCTGTTGAAATTGGACCCTACTTATATTTTGATGGTGACATCACCCGATAGAGTCAGTCTGAGAGATGTATTATTTAGACACATAAGCTTAAATGTTCTTTTATGACTGTGAACTGAAGAAGCACGTCCAGTAAACAATGTAGCATAACCTCCGCCCCCTTCCTGTTTATCAGCTGCATCTTTATCTGCTTTTTTACAGCTATCATACCTTTAACAGCTGCATTAAAATATGTAAGCACGTATTTCAAAGTCTACCTGACCAGGCAGTATATGCTTTCGATCTCACAGCTGGTCCACTCCGATTGTTGCACCTGCCAACAAAATAAAATAGCCTATAAAAAATATGGCCCCATTCCAAATCTATAACATTCCAAAATCAATCCTTTTCGAACCCGGAAATATGAAAATTTAGTGTCGTAATACCATATCAGGATGATCCACAGTTCTGAGATCCAATGAAATGCGCAACGTGTGTTCTGACAGGGGAGGGCTGAGCTTTAAATGCAGGAACCGAAGACGTGCATATCGAAAGTTAGTAGTAGAAGCTGCGAGAGGTAGACTGACCTTCATTTGAACGGTAAGTTCAAAAACACTACATTTTTACAGTGTTAGTTGTTTTGTGAATAAACGATACTGTATGTTTGTAGTGTCAAGTTCAGTTGCGTAATACTCGCGCACCATGTTTTGCCAAGGGTGAAAATGTCAATTACAGTACAAACAGGCGGACTGTTGTTTTGTAAATACGCGTCACATAAACTCAAAATGCAATAATTGAGCACATTTAAACGCGCATTTATGCTTCTGCGACAATTTTTTCTATGTACAGTCGACTGACAGCACAAAGAGTGTTCTCTGTTTAAGTACAGTAGGCTATTACTCTTTTTGTATAGTAGTGAAATGTTGTGTACAGCTCACTTTAGTGGTATGCTGTATATCAAGACATGTTGGCGTTTCCTGATCAAATCACCTCAAAGTGTTTCTTCAAGACTTTACAGGGACGTTTAGAGGACATTCCTTGTGAGAGTAGCTTTGCCAGTTTCCTTGAACACAAGCCAGTTAAACAGTCTGTCATTGTGACCTCAACCTCGTGCTTTAAACCCTATAATAATTTATTAGAAACTGTGAATAGTCTTGGATCTGGCTGGCTGCACATTAGCTCTGTGCAAAGAAAAGCACCAGTCTAGTTTAGTGTGGCTCAGCGGAGTGAATGAACCCTCATGAATCTGTTATCATTGAAGAGATGACAGATAATAATAACATATGGCCCTGTTCAGGTTAAACTTTCTCATGTTTGACCTTTGAGTGCCGTGCTTTAGTTTAGAAGAGCTGTGCTGTCACTGAATCGGACAACAGATTATAAATGCTGAGCTGTTTAAGTGCAAACAGACCAGGGTTCAGACTAATAACACTGTGTCTTCACAGGCATTCTGTCGACTTGTCTTGTGAAAATATGCAAAATACTACCAATAATATAGAAACTCAAAATTGTACAATTTAAAGGATATTATGTGTTTTCAGTTACTGCCCCCAAACTGCCTATACGTGTAAGATCTACTCAGTCTATTTTCAGCACTATTTTCTATATACAGCACTTTGGG
Organism: Danio choprae; assembly: GCA_903798125.1. Lineage (NCBI taxonomy): Eukaryota > Metazoa > Chordata > Actinopteri > Cypriniformes > Danionidae > Danio > Danio choprae. Next base: position 62,297 of record CAIGQW010000302.1, on the reverse strand, counting down.
CAACACTGGTTGTATAAATGTGGTTTCAAAATAAACTCAACTCAAACTCAGTTTTGTACATGATTTCTGTACTTCTGGAAACAACAGATGTATGTGTAACTGGACATTTTAAGTTTACTTTGATGCTGGAGATCATTAATATTTCAACAAGCAGGGTAATGTCCAGGTCAGATCAGTTTGCACAGAAATATTATATCATTTATCCATGTGAAGGTTATTTTTCTACAGCTGCTATGTGTTGTGTTAGAAAAAAAGGCCTGCTTTTGACATATGTAAGTGCAACTTATAATGGACTAAAAGGTTTTGTAAATATGGTTAAATTATGTGCAATGTCAGTGCATTTGTCTGCATAAGACTGATATACAGTATACTGTACATAGTTGCATGATATAAAAACACATTTAACAAGACATCACATTACTAGTGGCTTTTTATTACCTGCCCATTATTAAGATATTGGCTGTTTATTAGTACTTACAAAGTACATAATCTGGATGATCTTATTCTACTCTATCTTAATAACTATTAATATGCAGCAGCAAATTAGGAGTTTATTGAGGCAAAACGCATGGTTTATTATTAGTGAGAACTGTACCTTAAAATAAAGTGTGACTGAACAGTAAGTGCTTTACCAGTGGATCATTCGTTGGATACATTAGCCAGACTAAAGCATGGTAAAACTTGAGTTTGAGAAAGTAGACTGAGTTCATGGGAATCCCCAGGACTGATGACTAAATGATGCAAAATGGGTTTCACATTCTTCACATCTGCTATTTTTTATATTTTCTTTTGAGTTAAGATTGCAGTTCTAACAAATGCATTTTTGTTTTTTGCTTTTTCAGTTACATTTGAAATCATTTTCTAATGAAGAACAAAGGGAAACTTAAGGATTTTCCCAAAACTCTCCAGCATATGCCAGTTTTCACTTTCAGTTAACTGCCACCCTCAATCAGAAATGCTGATGTATTATATGAGATGATGCAATAATACTTTAAGCATAGTCAACACACTGAAGCTTGCCTGCTGATTGTATAAGGATTTAAGCTTCCTTTTTTGAATGATAAATATTTGTCTATTCTTTTCCCAGGGCTGATTTGAAGTCCAGATTCAGAGACACAGAGAAAAAGCCATTGGATTTGACTGTTTGAAGCAGGTGCTCATTTTAAAGAATGTGTTTTTCATACTTGATTGTTTTCTTAACAACAACGAAAATCACTAAATAAAGCTTATTTTCATTCATTCTGTCTTTTTTAAGAGTGAAAATGTCACTGACACGGGAGCAATTTTATAAAATGGCAATTAGGCCAAATATGGCTCGTTTTGCAACAGATCTCAAAGTAGGAGAGATTTTAGCTCATCTGCCATGCCTCACAATCTCTGATAGGGTAAGTGGATTCAAATTTAACCACAAATAACACCAACAGTGGAAAAGGTTACAGCTAAAATTGTTAAATTTGATTAATAAATAAACTCTTTACATTGCAGGATGAGATAGAAGCCAAGAAAAGTCATTCTGGAAACTTTAATGCTGTGCAGACACTTCTGGACAATCTACGCAGGCGAGAGAACTGGATTGATGAATTCATCACTGCTCTGCGAAACTGTGAAAAAGAAAAACTGGCTGATGAGATGAGCGATATTTATGACAGTATCAGGGGGATCACAAGTAAGAGCTTGCTTACTTGTGTTTAAAGTCTGGGTGAAATCAAAATGGACAAAATTTACTTTGCTAGCTCATATTGCACTTCTTGAGGTGGACAATGACCCGTGCAGGTTAATTCTGAGAGAGAGAAAAAAGGTTTGTCTTGTAATCTTTAATCCAAATCTGAGAATTTGTCTCTGCTCTGGAATTGTATTCCTTTTCTGATGACGTCATTTTGAAAGATTGAGATTCCTTACAGGGTTAGTTTATTCAAAAAATAAAATTATGTTATTAATTACTTAGCCTCATGTTGTTTTAAACCCCCGAGACCTTCATTCATCTTCGGAATACAATAAAACATTTTAGATGAAATCTGAGAGCTCTTCCATAGACAGCAGCTGTCTGAAAAATCCTCAAAACAGACCATATGCTTTCAGTGGATCAGTCTGAATATTATCAAGCTGCATGAATACCTTTTGCAGGCATAAAACAAAAATAACAACTTTATTCAACCGTTTCTTCTCTTCGGTGTAGTGCTGACGTCGTATACCTCTCATGCACCTGTTCTTCTTTTAGCTTTTTTTAAAGAGAAGAATTTGCATGCAGGCATCCAGGATATACATCAAGTGCATAGAGCCTTTTGAATGTATGCCCTATATTGACACTGAGCAGAAGAAACTGTTGAATAAAGTCATTATTTTAGTTTTATGTGAGCCCACATAATTTGTTTTTCTCTGATTTCATCTAAAATATCTTAATTTGTGTTCCAAAGATGAAAGAGGTTTTGGGGTGTGGAACGACATGAGGCTAGTAATTATTGACAATTTTCATATTTGGGTGAACTATCCCTTTTACTACTTCTCTCCAACTTTTAGATTGCTGAGATTGAAAAAACAAATGTAACTTTGCCCTGTATTCACACACACACACAAACACACACACTGTAAAAAATATTCCTAAATGAACAGTTTTCTGTATTTTCTGATTCACTGGTGTGATTCATTATTTTTCCTTATTTATTTATGCCTTCAATCCCATTTTGAGACCTTGATCTTACTTCTGACATCTTTTACCCTTAAAACATTTGGAAACAGTGACTTTTATGAACATTTGTAATAGTTTAAAGTCATATATTGTCCGGGTGTTGTATATTACGGTACAAAAACCTTGTAATAAGATGCCAGTACATTTTCTGTTATTTTGCACTCTTATTTCTCTATATAATACTTCGTATAAATTACATTATTTAAACTACTAAAATGTTAATAAAAGTCACTTTGTTAAACTGTAGAGTTGAATTTTCAACATCAAAAGTCAACAGAGCAGAGATTAAGCTTCCATAATGCAATTCACAACTCTAAATAAACGGAAAACACAAAATACGGAAACTGTTAATTAACATATTTTTTACAGTGCAGACTTCAAAGCAAATTATGAAAAAGATGGCCATTTTATGCCTTTTCCCTTTTTGTTTTGTCTATAGGTGCACCCAAACCTACAGATACTCCAGCCCCTCCTTCAACTGGTGCCACAGCAACCGTTACAACAGCAACAGTTCACACTGTCCCACCAACTCCTCCTCCTCTGCTGATTCCACCTCCAGGAGACTCCCCAGTATATTCAACTGCCCCTTCCAACCCAGCAACCCAGAAACCATCTCCTGCTCCTGCTCCTGCTCCTTCTCCTGTTCCTGTTCTTCAAGTTCCAGAGACACAGCAGGTGCAGCAAGTCCATTCTCCAGCTCCGGCACCTACTCCTGAACCAGTTTCCCAAGCTGAAATCACACCACCCGTTATAGCACCTCCTGACGTGCCCTCACCAATTCAGTCAAAAGTCCCAACACACACTGGAGAAGCTTTTACTAGAACACCCGTTTCTAGAGCACTAGATGGTTTGGGTTTTACAATCACCTCAACAGCTGGTGAATCTCCCATCTCCACCTCAGGTGCTCAAGCGTCCACCTCAAACACTTCTCAAATCCAATTGACAAGGCCTTGCTCCCCCTCCCAGAGCTCAGGGAATATCCAGGTGCAAACAGAAGTCAAAGACATGGACACTTCTGAGAAGCTCCCTGTCCAAGATACTAATTCCCCAATGAGACAGGAAAGAACATTTCAGGGGCCTGAAGAGATGTCTGACCCAACTGCAAATGAGGTAATATTCAACCCAAAGCACTTCACTGTTGTACTGTGGAAAAATGGTGACCGAAAAGGTTTTTACATCAAAGATATTTAATGTAATTCCTATAAGTATTGTCAAAAATAAGCATGTACCACAGGAACAGGGAAAGAATTTAGCTATTAAGGGGCCATTCACGCAGAACATGTTTTTGCATCTAAAAAGGTGTGGCACAGCACTCAGTTGGTTGATGTCAAATAAAATAGTAGCCATCCCTACATGCTACTGTAAACCGAAATATGCAATGCTTGCTCCGCCTCTGGGCTCTTTTGATTGGTCCACTGCTTTGGAACTGACATTCATGAGGGGCACTGCTTGTAAAAGTTGACATTCTTTTAACTTGGCATGGCGTCTTATGTGCAAGCCTCTGAAAAAGTTGCAAAACACAAGTGTAACTATAATCTACTTTTATTAAATTTATGTTTACATAGAAAAACAATGGAAAAGTACGACATTGCCTCTTAAGGCCATAAGTACATTAGCTAATACTTCAGAAAACCCAGATCACAGGAACTACCAGTAATGTAAGTGATTGGTTGAACACTTGCCATACCGAACACTGGCACAGTGTTTTTAAGTGTTACAGCATAGAGTAAGTAAATCTTGTTGGTCCAGTTGTTTTTGATTGCTTTGCTTAAATGTTGTCACTCTTGGCTGGCTTACTTCACTTCTTACTGGCAGCAGAAATGCAAGTAGGAAAGTTTTGTTCTTCTAAGACTGCCATAACAGCTAGTTTCTATTACTTATTTCCTATTTTCACAGGTGTCACAGAGGGCCACAGCTATGCACAGTTTAGTTTCAACCCTAATTAAACAAACCTGATCAAACTAATTAAGTCCTTCGGGCTTGTTTGAAACCTACAGGTAAGTGTGTTGGAGCAGGGATGGAGCTAAACTATGCAGGGCTGTGGCCCTCCTGGAACTGAGTTTGACACCCCTATAAGTACTCAGTGCAAAACCCCCAGTTGCAAGTTTGTTTGAGTAAGGCTAAGGTTCTGGTCTTTTGTTGTCTTGTTCTGTGGCTTATTTTCTGTCTTCTTTACAGGTTGTTCAGAGGCACAACATTGTTCGATTGCCAGTTTTAAATGCCCAAACCAATTCAAACAGAACATCTCAGACAACAACATCTATACATACTGAAGTGGTTGCACATGCTCCCCATTTTATCGAACCGGAATATTTCAGCAAGCCTGGCACCCTTCAAATTCCAGAACCACAGCAAAACCGAGCAGGGACTCTTCCTGTCTTGCAAGAAGATCCTTGCTCATTGGTTTCAGGTGATTTGGAGATCAGCAGGGAAACCGCATCTTCCACAGAATCTCGACAGGTTACTAGTCTTGCAGAGCAGACCTCCATTTCCTCCACTTCCACTCCGCCCTCAAATAACCCTCCATACACTTCTGCACCGTTGACTAATAACCAGCCTGAGGAGGATCACTATGAATCTGTCTGTGGGAATCAGACATTGTGCCAAGTATTCTATGTTGCTGAGGAGCCACCTGCTGAAAACTTGAATGGTCAGCCACCAAGCATGCTGCTACATAGTAGAGTGACCTCTGAGGAACCACCAACCCTGAACCATGTTGGCACTGAAAGTGTAGCTCACATTTGTGTTCCATCTGGGCATGTTGCAGGGGCATCAGATCACAAGTCAACCACTGTCATTGCCCGAGAGCAAGAATGTAATGCTGCTACTGCAGCAACTATTCAACAACCGGAGCAAAGAGAGGAGGGTCGTCCAGAGTTATTCAGGATAAACAATGTCCACGTTGTTGCTGCAGCAGGGATTGCTCTGTCTGCTGTGTTCTTGGCCTGGAAGCTCAATCATTAACTGTAAAGCCTATTTGGGATAGTTGACCTAAAATATTAGCGTTTTGTCATTATGTACTTAACTTGAAGTTTCACAAAACCCATTTAGTTTTTCTTTTCCAACAAAGCACAATGGGACTTATTAAAGTTGCTGTATGTAAGCTTTTGACTCTTCTGAAGCACAAATATACCATGATTTTTTTTTTCAAATAAGAAACATGCTACGCGAACATGCTTGTTTATCTTAAAAACAATGCTAAAGTCAGTTATTCTCCTTGGAAAATGTGCATTCTGTGTTGGAATGTCCATCTTTGCTTTGGTCTGTATGACTCCACACTCCGGTTGACCAAATTATATTTCAACACTACAGGATCCTTGGTGGAAAACAAACCGTATTTCATTTTAGTCTTGAATGCTGCCTCAATCTCTGTGGATGTGGCCAAAATGCGACCTCCGGAGGACAGCAGCAGTCTCCGAAAGGAGACACAGATATATAATACAAATATTTAAAAAATGTGAACATTAGATGAGCAGATTACAGTGTAAGGCTCAATCATCAGGCATACTTCACCTGCTCTTGTCATCAATCTGGCAACCTGTGTCCAGTCGAATGAACGGGCCGGGTGAAAAAACCCTCTTAAATATTTAGAATTTGGACTGAATTATATAATTGAACCACTAGGTGTTAATCCTGCATACTGCACCTTTAAGCAAAATGTCAGGTGGCATTGTTTGATACAACAAGCTCAGAAACTGACAAAAATGTCCTTAAAAGTACTCCATGTTATGTGTGTGCTACCTTCTTAAGGTTTCTGTGAGGAAACCAAAACTCTTTTATGCTTTTATCCATATCTATTTATTTTCATGTGTGTGTGTGTGTAGGCCTAAATATAGTCACGTGCCTTACTTATGCCTTGTGTTTCAGGGCTAACAAATGTAGATTCTGTTGCACCAGTAAAATCAGACGGAAAGTCATTTAGAACAATTATTTGCTATACGAACTCTAAAAGGAGTTTGCCTTCCACTCTCATAATGTTTCTCACAAATTCTTGTTTACAGATGCCTATGAATTCTGTATTCACCACTGCCTCCTCCTTAAGACTGTCCAACAGACACTTTCTATTTTACTAACAAATTTAAAGCATACATGCTCACACTCAAAATGTCCACAGCTGACGAGTATCAAATGTCTTTTCCTGATGCCTGCTACATGTAAGCATATAGTGGAGTGACTGTTAAGGTGGATAAAGCTAAATGCAAGCAGGACCAAGTTCCCTCTGTCTGTTAAAAATATATATGTAATGCAGCTCTATTTATGTGCCAATGCGCAGTGCACAACTGAAAAGTGTTTTTTTTTTTTTAATTGCAGTATATAATAAAAATTATGCATTTATGCATTTTCTGAAGATCAAGCTAATATTTTGTAGGGCACTGGTGGCATGCACTACCATTTAAACTGCCTAATCAAGCTTATAACGATAACCTATTAGCACCAAGTTATGATGTGTACAAGTAAACGGTGTCATATTTTACGTGAACATTGTTAATGACTCATAACGATGTGTACACTTTAATTTATGTAATTTTTAATCAGCAAGTGCACTTTTGTCTAAACTATCTAATGTGCAATTCAGACATGAACATGATTTTAAAAGCACTGTATGTGGTAAACCGGGGATCTTTTTAAAGTATATTTATCGGGGCCGGTGTTTGCTAGACACTCTAATACAGGGAAATATTCACTGTATACGTTTAGCTTTTTTGTGTACTGGTCAATCTTGATCATGACCGTTCTTAAAGATTTCCACAAATGCTGAAATAAAAAACCTTGACCTACCTTGAGTCTCTCTAGTAGTCAATCATGGTATAGACAAGTGCATATGGCGAGCCGTTTTAACTTTAAATCTAAAAATGTACTACTCGGCTACTAGCATATTTGCCATTTAGTATAAGTATTCATTTTATTTTAAGGTGTCCTTGTTACTGCATAACTATTCACTTAAGTTAGTAATACTGAGTTAATATTATTTAATACTTATACACATACTTATGTTAGGACAAAGGTTAGGTTTACGCTTAGTTTTATGTAATTATGCATAATAAATTGTAATTATTATAGTAAGTACATGGAGAATATGTAGCAACGACACCTTAGTGTTACAGCTTATTCTTTAGATATCAATGCCTTTTTTTCCAAATACTACTACTTATTCATTAGATACAACCAGCTATTAAATAGATACTAGTGACTATTCATGAGATATTATTACATTTTCATTAGATACTACTTAATACTTAGATCCTAGTACAGCATAAATAGATTCTAGTATTTATTGCAATAGTGACTAGTTACAACTCTGTTTTTATGTGAGAAATTTCACATTATTGCCATTTACTTGTATGGGAACCTGTAACAGATATTCCTTTTTGACTAGTATGTATTCCAATTACGGGAGCTTTCCGGGATAAATAGCAAAAAGGAGTATGGGTGTGAAATACGGGAGACTCCTGGGAAAAACAGGAGTGTGGGCAGATATGAACCAGACCCGTGTTGGGGAGCACTTGTCAAAGCAGATTTTCAGATTAGAACACTAAATAATGCTGGGTTCAACACAATTGATTTGGGACAACATAAAGGAATTAAGTTAATTTATTAGTTTTTTACAAATTTAAGTTGACTGAACATAAAGTTGTCCCAAAAATCAAGAATTGTGTTGTTTCTTCTCAGTTTAAATAATTATAGTTTGAACAAACAGCGAACATCTTTTTCATTGAAATATCGCTAATGTCGATTAACGGCTTGCCAGACATAGCCTACGTGTAGCTATATCGCCCTCTGCTGGTGAAGAACACAACGTGCTCGCCAATGAGGGCGTTGAAGAACACAAGCTGGGAGCCTGATTGGCTGGTTTCGACTTCAGTTGAGCAGGAGAAGCGCGTTCATTGGTGACTCGAATAACTGTGCTTGTCTTGTAAACACAGCGATGTAAACATTTTCTGTAGCGCTGTAAATGACCATCTGAAATACTGACAATGTCATTATCTACGTTAACGGTATTTTTCAAGATTAACAGTCGATTTAGTAGTGATTTTTGTTAAACGACATAATGGAGCTGAACGGTTTCCACTGTGAGGGCGAGGGATGTGCGGAGGAGCAGGAGGAAGAGTCCACGGCGCTCAAGCTGCCTCGGTCAAAGACGGACGCCTCATGTAGCATGATCGCTACAGCGGCTGTAGACGGTGAAGCGGCTGGGGGAAGTGCGCTCATTGAGCGGCGGGTGTCAAAATCGACGCCGGCGATGCTGAGGCTCGACTCGCTGAAAAAGAACAGGCCGCGTAGGTGAACCATCTTGTTATGGCGCTTGGTAACAGGGATAACTGAGCTGATGCCACGATCAATACAAAGTGATGCAAAAATATAGGATTTATAAGAACAAATAAAACCCCGTGGTCGCATATTTGATAGACATATATGTCAATTTTGTGCGCTCACGATTAAAATTATGCTCTTGCTCTAAAATTATTTGGGATTTCTGATTATCTGCAAAAAAACAAGACACCTTCTTTGGAATTTATTCATTTTTATTTTAAATGATAAATGAGGTGTAATTGCATTTAGAAATAAAGTGAATACGATTAGGCATATTTGCAAATGGTGTACATTTGGGTTGTGTTATAGAGTAGTTGATTGTGTAGTTGATTATACAAAAAGCTGCTTAAATTGTTTTGTCAATGACTTTTATTAAAAATTGTACAGAAATAAGGACGAGGATATAGGCCCTAATTCCCACATGATTATGACGCATAAAATAGAAATGAATCAAGCATGATAATCTAGCTTTAAAAAAATAAAATAATCTATCTTTAAACATAATAAATGTGACTGTTTGCTGTCTTAAAGATGCTGATCTTCTCAAATCCTAATACCAATATTTATACATTTATTTATTGTGTATTTTATAAAGCTTTTAAACTTATTTGATTCCAGTAATATAGAATTGAAACATTTGTTATATTTCGTTATTTAAATTATTGATTTATTTAAAAAACAAAAATGAATGTCATATTTAAATGTGACATCAGAGAAGATTATACGGTTGGAAATTCATAAACTTTAATAACAGGGCTAAGATGAATAGAAAATAAAACATTTGTAATGTTAATTTAGTTTGGCCTGCAGTAGGTCTGTCATGATATCAAATTGTTCATCACGTGATTGGCATCAGCAGATAAATTGACAATAATATTTTGCAATATCTATAGAAATATATGTAATTAATGATATAAATCACTCCATAGTTTACTCATTTTTTCCCACAAAAACAGTTACAATTCTAATTTCAGGTGGCACGGTGGCTCAGTGGTTAGCACTGTCGCCTCACAGCAAGAAGGTCACTGGTTTGAGTCCCGGCTGGGCCAGACGGCATTTCTGTGTGGTGTGTGAATGTTATCCCTGTGTTGGTGTGGGTTTTCTCCGGGTGCTCCGGTTTCCCCCACAGTCCACATACATGCGAGATAGGTGAATTGGGTAAACAAAATTGGCCTTAGTGTATGAGTGCGGGTGTGAATGTGAGTGTGTATGGATGTTTCCCAGTACTGGGTTGCGACTCGAAGGGCATCCGCTGTGTAAAACATATGCTGGAATAGTTGGTGGTTCATTCCGCTGTGGCGACCTCTGATAAATATGGGACTAAGCCGAAGGAAAATTAATGAATGAATGAAATATAATTTCCTATACCAAGATCTTAGCTTCCTCAAGCATAAACCAGTCAAACCCCTCATGGCATGTTGCACACATATAAAGTGGATCCTAGATTACTAGGAAAATTACTACCAAAATAATCTAGAATTTATCGGCTGATGATTTATTTTCCTGTCATGCTGATAAAGATATCATTAAAAATAAGCATCTATTGCATGATACTGTGATACATTGTGCATCATTAGTGTTTACAAATTACACACTGTTCTCATGTCACTTATTATTTCACCTCAGCTTTCCCATGGTTTGGCATGGACATTGGTGGAACATTGGTGAAGCTGGTCTACTTTGAGCCCAAAGACATTACAGCAGAAGAAGAGCAGGAGGAGGTGGAGAGTCTGAAAAGTATCCGTCGATTCCTCACCTCACACACTGCCTATGGCAAAACGGGTATTCGGGATGTCCACTTGGAGCTTTCGGACCTCACCCTTTGGGGCCGCAAGGGCAGCCTGCACTTCATCCGCTTTCCAACACACGAGCTTCCTGCCTTTCTGCAAATGGGCCGAGACAAACACTTCTCCAGTCTGCACACCGCCCTCTGTGCCACGGGAGGTGGTGCGTTTAAATATGAGGAGGATTTCCGTACGGTGCGTCCAAGCTCACAATCACCACTGTTGGTTCAGAGCCAGAGCTAAGTTTCAAAATCATTTTTTAGACACCCCAGCTCTGAATCAGGAAAATGGTTCATAAGTAGCATCAAAACATTGATGGTTTAAATTAGGGGTGCCCAAACTGAATAGCTAGCCCAGGTGTGTCTGATTGGGGTTGGAACTAAACTATGCAGGGCACCCTTTTGGGCACCCCTGGTCTAGATGTAAGAAGCGTCTATGTCAGGGGCTGAAGTTAACGCGACCAACAGGATGAACAAACAACGTTTGACTGCCATTTTTGAAATAGCAGCTAAACACAATGCGAATCACGTTATTCTCCTTTATGATGTTCCTCTATACAAATTACACTGAGTTATTTATAATGTTGGAATGCTGGTGAAGGCTCACAAAGCCACAAACACAAATAGAAGCAACGTCTTTGATGGTTTGTTTGTTTGGATTTGGCACCTCTGCACTAGCGTTGCTGGGAAAGATTATTCAGTAATACAGTATAAGACCTGACTCTGTTGGTCTCTTCATAGTATTGATAGGAGAAACAAAGCTTTTCAAAGCTTCAGAACAATTGAACCAATCGCTTTGCAAATGTATTATTATTATTAATAACTGTCGTTATTTCTTTTTATTTTACGAATGTCTCATTAAAACATTTACAAACTTGTGAAACTGATTCAAGATCAGGTAAAAACGATAAAACCTGTTCAGCGATTCATCACTAGGGGGCAACCTGAGTGTAGCTGCGCAGAACCATTCAATTTTCGAAAAAGTTATGACACAACAAAGCAGCATTTATTGAAATCTTGCCAATTTGAGACACCCTTCCAAACCACTGAATCTAAACACAAGATTCATAAAGGTTTCATAGCTTCGTTAAGCAGTGCTTGGAAAGCAGCCATCATCACTTCGTAGGTCAACTAAGAACTCAAAATTGCACTAGCTCTGAACTAGGACCCAGTTCATGCTTGTGGAAAAGGGGTAATTGTTGCATTCATGTAACTTTGCTAGTGCTGGGCAAAGATTAATTGTGATTAATCACTCCAAAATAAAAGTGCATACTGTGTGTATTTATTAACTATACAGTTTATAAATACACACATGCATATATGTGAGAAAATGTTTATTTATATTTAACTATTAAAAAAAAAAAAAAAAAATTATTTTTATATATATATATATTTATATATATATATATATACATATATACATACATATATATATACATACATATATACAAATACAGATTTTATGTCAAAACAAGCTTTTATTTTGCATGCGATTAATGGCGATTGGTCTTTGGCCAGCAATAATCTTTTCTATGCAATATGTTCAACTAAATAGCTCTCTGTGCTGCATTTCTTCTTTTAGATGGCCAATCTAAAGCTGTTCAAGCTGGATGAGCTGGAGTGTCTGATAAAGGGAGTTCTGTACATTGACTCGGTTGTCTCTAGTGGTCTATCAGAATGTTACTATTTCGAGCACCCGACAGACCCTGAGCGTTGCCAACAGAAAGCATATAATCTGGAGAACCCATATCCTCTACTGCTTGTTAACATTGGCTCTGGTGTCAGCATACTGGCCGTATACTCCAAGGACAACTACAAACGTGTCACTGGAACCAGGTTGGTCATGGCTTTATGAGGTCAAGTTCATTTCTAAAAACTTCACAGTCTAAAACACATACTAATTATTTTTTCTGTTCTCCTCTAGTCTAGGTGGTGGTACATTTCTTGGGCTGTGTTGCCTGTTGACGGGATGCTCCACCTTTGAGGAGGCACTGGCAATGGCCACTGAAGGGGAAAGCACACGTGTAGATAAACTTGTCAGGGAAATCTATGGTGGTGACTATGAGCGTTTCGGCCTGCCCGGATGGGCTGTTGCCTCCAGGTACAGGCGTATGCACCATTCATTTTTTTTTTATGTTAATAGACTGAATTTGATTTGCTTTAATGAAAATAAATAATAGCACTGCTATTGTGAAATTTTATTGGATTTTAAACGATCTGAATTATCTTTCACAAAAGCAGATTTTCTGCATCATTTTGACAGTCATTAGTGTCACATCATCCTTCAGAAATCATTCTAATATTCATCCATTCATTTTCTTTTCGGCTTAATCCCTTTATTAATCTCGCTTTGAAGCAAGTGGTGAACAAATGCCAAATTCCTCCTTTAGAGACGGGACCTTTTATCAACGTTTACATTTTGAATAAGTGGCAAGAGGAGTGGGATGCATTGGAAAATAATAAACTATAGGAAATCCAACCTGAGATCTCAAACAGAATTTTAAGACTAGATTTGATCAAGTGATTTTTAGCAGATGTCGTATTGGACATACAAGACTAACCCATGCCTTTTTGCTTAAAGATGAAGACCCCACTCAATGTTTGTATTGCACAATTCCCCTTACTGTAAAGCACATTTTACTGGACTGTCCTGCTTTTAATGATTCCAAAAGACTTTTTTATGAAATGAACAATTTTAACAAAGTGACACCAGGAAAAATATTTGATTTCTTATCATGTATTAACGCTTAAAATCTAATTTAATTTATGTATTCATTTGTAAGTTGTTTTTAATTGTAAAACAATTTTGGGTCGCCACAGCGGAATGAACCTCATCACTGGGAAACATCCATACACACTCATACACTATAGACAATTTAGCTTACCCAATTCACCTGTACTGCATGTCTTTGGAATTGTGGGGGAAACCGGAGCACCCGGAGGAAACCCACGCAAACATGGGGAGAACATGCAAACTCCACACAGAAATGCCAACTGACCCAACCGGGGCTCGAACCAGCGACTTTCTTGCTGTGAGGCGATTGTGCTACCCACTGCGCCACCATGCTGCCCATCATTCTAATATGCAAAAAGAAATTGAATGTGTGTCATTATATCGGATCCATGCAGTTTATCCTAAAGTAACCACATACTAATTTATCAGTTAATGTTCATGTGTTTAATCAAAATTACACATTGTCTTTCAGTAATCTTTGTAGCTTTAACAAGGTTTATTTATTTTTTTAATTTACATTTACAAATTTATTACAAATTTAGACAATTTTATTTACAAAATATTTCTTTATACAGTCAGCATTTTACATAAAATACTTTGGATCAACTTAAATGACTTCAACTTGTTAAACCTAGAAGAACTAAGAACGTATTTGATCTTAATTTATTATTGAAAGCTGTAACATATTTGTTGAAGAAGCATAATTGAAGAACAAGTTGAAGTAATTAGTTTAAGTTTTTAACGTAATTACCTTTTTCAAAAGCAGCAAAAAGGCATTTTGGGTCACGTTGTCCTTCAGAAATCATTCTAATATGCTGATTTGATGCTCAACAAAAGAACTGTTGGTTTTGTCTTTAATGAAGAAAGAAATTGAATGTGTATCATTATATTGGATCCGTACAGTTTAAAGTACAGTGAACTGCTTAAAGTACAGTAAACTACTAAAGTACAGTGTCCACCACATTCTAATTTATCAGTTGGTGTTCATGTGTTTAATGTTAATCCAACAAAAAAGACAAAGATGAAAATTATAAATGATTTTTATTATTAAAGTAACCTTTTTCCGCTTTAACAAGGATTCATTCATGTTTCTTTATAGAGTCAGGGCTTAAATAACTTAAAATAACTTCAGTTACTTCAACTTGTTACACATAAATGAACTAAGTTAATTAAACTTAATGTATTATTGAAAACTATTATAGATTTGTTGTAGAAGCATAATTCATTTAAGTTGAAGTAATTAGTTTGTTTTCACCTTTTGTTTTTACAGTGTATGCAATGTTCTTTGACATTTTCTGTACCTGAACACCTGTAAACCTGAAAACCTTTCTTTAATTTGTAGTATATTCTATATTGTGTTGGCTTCACTTGCTTTTAATAATGTTTCAAGTCTATATTTTCTAGGACAGTACTGCAATTTTGAAATGTAACTTATAATATATAAAATCTTGATGTTCTGATAAATAAGTTTTATAAAAAAATCTGTTTAATCAATATAATATCATTGTAATTTTTTTTGTAGCTTTGGGAACATGATGTGCAAGGAGAAGAGAGAGTCGGTCTCAAAAGAGGATCTGGCCAGAGCAACACTCGTCACCATCACAAACAACATTGGCTCCATCACACGCATGTGTGCGCTGAACGAGGTACACATGTACATCCACACTATAAACCGCTAGCGTGTTGTCCTTGCCCTGGTCTCTCAGCCTCTTTACGGTGCTGCCTTGTGGCCTCTGGATCAAGCAGCATTGTACAGGGCTATGAGAGACCCGGGCCCGTCAGCTCCTGGAAAACTCCTCTTAAATTATGATGTTTTCAGGATGAGTTCTTATGATGAGTTTTTTTCCCTTTAGAACATTGAAAGAGTGGTGTTTGTCGGGAACTTTCTGCGGGTGAACACGTTATCCATGAAGTTGCTCGCATATGCTTTGGACTACTGGAGCAAAGGACAACTCAAAGCTCTGTTTCTCCGACATGAGGTGCGTGAGAGTCTATATGAAGCACAAAATCTAGTTATTATAGTTTTTTTAAGTATATGTTAGCATACATTTACAGTTATACTGAAAGTAGGGCTGTGTTATATAGACAAAAGATATATATAAAAAAAATTATATATATATATATATATATATATATATATATATATATATATGTTCAAGTTAAGTTTATGTTTATTAATTAAGGTAATTTTCACAATATTTCTGCTAATATTTTTTCTTCCAGTGAAAGTCGTATTATGTTTTATTTTTGTTTCAGTTTATGTCGGTTATTATCAGTAATTATCCTGAATGTGAATCTGTAAACAAGATTTTTTCTTTTTCTTTGCTCCTGAGTAAAATTTCTAGAAACTATGCTTTTTTTTTAATTGAATAAACATATTAACCAGATGTACATTTCACAAATCAGAGGAGCAGCATTTATAATGATAAATATTTATAAAAACTTGTATTGAGCAAACTTAAAATCTTCTGGCAGACTTTTTCAAGGATAGTTCACCCAAAAATGAAAATGTACTCTCCCTCAAGTGGTCCCATACTCTTATTAACCATTGACTGTAACCATTGACTTTAATAGTAGGAAAAACAAATACAATGGAAGTCATTAGTTACAGGTTTCCAACATTTTTCAAAATATCTTCTTCTGTGAAAGATCCTCAAACAGGTTTTGAGCAGACTAAATGATGGCATAGTTGTTAGTTTTGGGTCAGCTGTCACTTTAACAGAGAAATGAATTTCTGCGTGTTGGTGATTTCAGATCATGAAATGTTTTTATTCCCTGACTTTGAGGACACGATGCAGATGTAAATTTATCTTCTGTTAAACAATAACATCTATTAAAGTTATATCCGTATTACTGTATGTTTCATCATTCGATATACTGTACTGTAGATTCATTTTATGTGTGGATTATTTGGATGTATTCAAAAACTCAAAACCATTTTTGTTGTGTTTTTCAGGGTTATTTCGGAGCGGTTGGTGCACTTTTGGAACTACCAAACCCATCCTGAGCTACTTAACAATTTCACTTTGTATCTTTTTACCAAACAAAAGCACACAAATATTCATGCAAACAGACCAAAGGTGCCTTCGGATATCAGACAAAACTATGCAGACCAGGCCCTGCATCTTATTAATACCAAAGATATACTTTAGCAATTATAATCTCTCAATAGCGAGTAATACAGTGAGATCCAACAATAAGGATTAAACAAGTCAATGCTATAGGTGTAGGATTTACTGCAATGCTATTTATTGCAAATTAGCCTTTTTCAAAATCAATGAATGTACATCAAAAGTGACGAACATCAAAATCTGATATGAAAATAAGCTAGTAAGATCTGATTTCTAACACACATCGACACATCTTAGGTGATTAGATGTCGCTTCTATAACTACTGGTTATGAATTGATTTAGCATTAAGCAGTCATTGAATGTTGCGTTGTTCGTGGTTGTAAGTGACAGTAATAATTACCTAAGTGTGTGGTATATATCACTGTTTTCAGGTCATCATTTACTCGGATGTCAGTCTAGCACCTTTTCTTTCTCGCTTTGCTCTTTTCTGATGCAACATAAATGCAGAATGAGTAAATATAATTGAATGTGGATTCGGACGTAGCAAAACCGATATGTTCTATGCATTGTGATCAGAATTTGTAGCTCATATTATGTTTGTAGACAATTAATGTTGTGATGCTTGACAGCATTTTGACTAAAACAACTGAATAGGACCAGGTAAAATGTTGACCTATTATCTGGAAGGGGAACAAACACTTTTGCACTATGCATAATTCTCCAAAGTCTTCAAAGCTGAGTTTTGTTGTTGTTGTTGTTGTTGTTGTTGTTGTTGTTGTTTTTGTAGTTTGGTGTCTCTGTTGCTGTAACAATGCAAAATCAATGTGTGCAGTGTTATCTTCTGTTCATAGTCTGTTGTGTATGTAGCTTTTTGCCTATGTTTGTACACATTTTAGGTTTGTTGCTACACCAGCATATTAAGTGCCTTTCGTTTGTTTGAAAAATGGTAAACAGGCATTGTGTTCAACCAAAAAACAACTACTTTGTACATTTTTAATCTCCTGCTTGTCAAATTTCTTTTAGTTTTGTTTTAAATAAAAGACAAAAATCACAATATAATTTGGCTTCCTTATACTTTTGACCCACAGGAACATTTAAACTAATTTGTTTGTTATTGCATGAAAATATTTGGAATAATTATTACATTCAAATAATGTTTATGTATTACATTACACTGAAATAATCTATATTTTGGCTAAATCGGAGCAAAGGGTACAAATAATTATGAAGAAATTGCAAGCAACACTGAATTATTAACACTTGTAATAAGGCATGTGTGCGTCACAGAAGGGAAAATAATTAAAAAGCATAAAAAATATACTACAGCACATAAATTCTAAAAAAAAAAGAAAAAAAACAGGTTTTAGTAAGGAAAGGGTGCACATATTTTTAAAGTCTCCCAAAATAAATATTTTCCCCCCTCAGATTATTACAATATTTTTTAAGAGATGAAACATGTATTTTTTCTAATTCTTTAATATCCTGTGTGGATTAATTTGAACAAGTTATACGAAGAGTTTTTAAATACTGATTACTTTTTATTTGAAAGTAGATTTAATCTTAATTTTCCATTTATTTGAATTTTTTTCGCAGAGTAATTTGTTGTTTTCATGTTTTGTTAAAAATAAGTTTGTTTTTCACACCTTTGGGCAGTTTTAAACAGAGTTATCCATCTAATAATGAATTTATTTCCTTTCATTGCACATGGTTTTACATGCAGGTAATTCTTAAATAATATGTGAGGTTATTTAGCACAGCATTCAAATATGATTTATAGTAGGCTACGACAATTGTATTACCGTTATCCATTGAAATAGATTGGCATTCGATAAGAAAGCTGAATGAAAGTTTGTTGAAGATGCAGAATTCATGTAAAACGTGACTGACCAGAAGAACGTTCCGTTATGCAAGTCGGAAAATCTTTTCCTGCGCGGTGAAAGGGCTGTGTGTTTTTCCTCAAATGAATCCTGCCCCCTTTCATTCGTGTGAAGTCGTCCACGAGTCAGCTCCACCTCTCCTCTCCTGTCTCTCTCTGTCCAGCTGGCATCCTCTGCATTCACAGCCGCTTTTCTCCGCTTTAAAGAGTCTCGGTCCTGCAGCAGCTCTTACGGTGCGTTCTGGATGCTCTTCAGGCTCTGTGATTAAATACAAACAGCGTGCTAAGACTAAGGGGAAACTGGTTAACTTGAGGTAAGTGAAAATGGAAATGCGCAATTGTTTGTTTTATTCGTCTATGAGGACGTTGTTGAATATTTGACTTTTTTTGTGTCATATATACCGTTAAATGGAGAATTTATTTGTGAAAAGAAAATCAGGGTAGTTTAAAACTCCTCTGCAATGGCAGACTTCTCTCAGTTTTGCAGAGTAGTTTATTAAAACGTGAACCTGTCTTTTTGCTACGTTTATGTTTAAAAGAAAACCGTTAACAGCGCTTTCGGTTTATCAGAAGTGTCCTTTCTCCTCCCCTGCTTGTATTTCTTCAAATCTGGCCAAGAGACCTGATCTAGATTTAGGGTCACACTATATAAACAATTAAACGTCCGTTTGCAATCGTTCTCGTATGTGTGGAAACTAAATGTATGCTGATGAATTTGTCCACGTCTGTGTCTCGCCGTTAACGTTACCTCAGCAGATTAGCTTAGACATTTCATAGCATGAGGTGATGATTTACGATGTAGTTTGCTGTCAGTTTGATTTTGTCATGATTACAGTGAAAATACCATCATTTTGTGTGTTTGTGAATCGTTTAGCCCTGAGCTACTGAATATCTGTTTTCAATGGC
The DNA here is from genome assembly GCA_903798125.1 of Danio choprae. Taxonomy (NCBI): domain Eukaryota; kingdom Metazoa; phylum Chordata; class Actinopteri; order Cypriniformes; family Danionidae; genus Danio; species Danio choprae. The sequence continues at coordinate 42,928 of CAIGQW010000302.1, read as the reverse complement.
GCGCCAGATTCTTACTTTACTACCTTGTATAATTGGATCCATTCACGGGTTGAAAGGTCATTTGTCTATTCATTCTTGACACATCTGACTAATTTTAACACACTTGAAATTGCTATTTAGACTCTTTTATATGGTTCAATGTAGATTTAATATGTGTAGTAGTAGTAGTAGTAGCCTACGTTAGTTGGTGTAGTTTTTTGTTGTTTTTTTACTACAAAGGAGGCAATAGAAAATATAATCTGTTTTGTGTGAAGAAAATAAAGTTAAAAAATGAAGATAAATATTTATTGGAAACATTATGTGTACAAATGGTATACGGAATTGTCTTAGCAATTGCATTTTATACCCCAAATTTTGAAAATGACACAAATCTCCACAGGGCATTAGTCGTGCTGGAAGTATTTCTTTTCCAATGGTTCAAGATTGTGTACTATGGTTGGATTGGGAAAGATCTACAATCCCATGCAAACCGTTGTATTAAACTGTTTAGGCCTACAACTGCACTGTTTCATTAAAACAATGTGAAATATAAAATTATTTATTGTTGTTTGGAAACCTCTTCTTTTGTTAAACTCCATTACATCATTAGCAGTTTAAGTGGGCGAGTCTTTAAATAACTTTTTTGTGTGTTTGCTTGTTGCCAATGTCTGATTGGTGAAATGTTCTGCACAGCATCATGGGTAATGTAGTGTTACTTTTATGCTTTAACCAATGCGATCAGCAAAAGATAATACGATTGATTAACAATTTCAGAGCCCACAGCAGATCTGTCTCTGAAAGTTGATCAGATATTGTTAAAAATCTGTTTCCTTACAGTGAAAATGAATAGCGATTGTACTTGCAGAACTGAGTGCTGCACTCAGCAGAAATTACATTGTTGTAAATGAATCATAAGAATGTTTTTGGACCGATGAAATTATTTTATATATAATTATTAAATGTTTATTTTTCCAAGTTCACTGGATCAAAAGTGGCCCTATGTTTTTATCCTGATTTAGAACATTGTGTTGATGATATTTCCTAATATTCAAATGAAGGCAATGCGAAGATGCTGTCGAGTCCCAGAACAGAAAGGCACATATTTGGGTAACAGGTCTGTATGCACATTCCACTGAGGGCCACAGGCTCCACAGTGACCTCTCTGTTAATCTGTTGTTGCATTAGTGAATCCCTGCAGCCACACCGGTGTGGAGCTGTCATATCATCAGCTCAGTTTTCTGTTGATTGTCATACTGTATACAAAACTCCTGTAGAGACGAGCCTCCTGTCACTCAGCACAGTCAGTGGGAGGCTCAGTTAAACATTTTATTGCTTCCCTTAAAGTCAATATGGCAGCAGGTGCTAATGGCTACTGAACTGGGAGAGAAAGAGAGCTAAAATAGTTACTTTTGAGATTGTTGTTGATATTTGCATGAACATATTGAGCTGATGTTTATGTGGTGACTGGATGTGTGGCTCAAATTCAGACATTGTGTCGCCGCCAATAGCCTAGTGGTTAGAGCGTCGACACATAACACTGAGGTGCAAGCCAGGCGAGCAAGGTTTGATTCCTGACTTGAGGTCCTTTGCTGATTCTTCCCCTTTGTTTGTTCCCCTCACCTTCCTGTCTGTAATTTCCATTATTCCGAAAACCCCCCAAAAATGGGTGGCTTTCCTCCGGGTGCTCCAGTTTCCAAAGACATGAGCGAGTGAATTGAATAAACTAAATTTGCCATAGTGTATGAGTGTGTGTGTGAATGTGAGTGTGTATGGTTGTTTCCCAGTATTGGTTTGCAGCCTGAAGGGCATCCGCTGTGTAAAACTATGCTGGAATAGTTGGCGGCTCATTCCGCTGTGGCGACCCCTGATAAATCAGAAACTAAGCCAAAGGAAAATGAATGATGAAGGAAAAATGAACTTGTAGAAGGGTAGGGCTGCGGTACAATATAAAAAAAATATTGCTGGTCATTTCTCCTGATATTGTAATAATATTTTAAAGGTTGATTAATAGGATTTGTATAACTTTTTTTTAAACTTGTGCAAAAAAGTTATGCAAAACACATTATTATCAATGCAACTGTGATTCTGTAAAATCAACCTCTTATTACAGTTATTACTCCACAGTTATTTATGATGAGGGAATGAAGAGCACAGAATAGTACACACTCTAAAAAATCCAATTGATAAAAATGGAGTTAAAGTATTTGATTGGTCATTGTGATCAGAGAAATAAGAAATCTGATGCAACTTGCACACATCTCATTGTAATGCCATGAAATTACACTTAATTTAATTGCTGAAACTGTAATTCATTCATTTTCTTTTCGGCTTAGTCCCACAACGGAATGAACCGACAACTTATCCAGCACATGTTTTACGCAGCGGATGCCCTTCCAGCTGCAACCTATCACTGGGAAACATCCACACACATACACTACGAACAATTTAGCCTACCTAATTCACCTATAGCGCATGTCTTTAGACTTGTGGGGGAAACCGGAGCACCCGGAGGAAACCCACGCAAACACAGGGGAGAACATGCAAACGCCACACAGAAATGCCAACTGACCCAGCCAAGGCTTGAACCAGCGACCTTCTTGCTGTGAGGCGATTGTGCTACCCACTGCGCCACCGTCCAGCCCGAAACTTTAATAGTTTAGTTTGTTTATTTTGATTCAGAAAAGTTTGATTTGCCCACAAGATGCTGACTTTGCATTACAGTAATGAGAAAGAGATTTTATTTTAACAGCAGGCTGTTCTCATCCATTTTGAAAATTGTCTAAAATAGATATTTGTTTAAACCAATATACAATTTTGCTGATTCTAAAATGTTGCTTTCAAAGGTAATTTATTAAAATGAACCACTTTGTCACTCAAAATTGGTGTAGAACATCCAAAGTAACCAGAATAAAATATAAATGTGAAAGTAAGTTCAACAATCAAAACATACAGTTCACTTACTTTTTCTTTGTGTTTGCTCTCTGCTGTAGAACCACACATGGAGCTGCATCAATGGTGCAGACACATCATTGTCTTCTTACTGAATGCTTGGATTCCATCATGCTTTGCCCAGACCACACCACCAGCACGCTCCAGCCCCACGCCAACCCCTCAGACGGCAGACAACCCAGACACCCTGAAGTTTCGTCTGTCTGGTTTCCCCAGGAAGCACAACGAGGGCCGCATTGAGGTGTTTTACAAAGGCGAGTGGGGCACCATCTGTGATGATGACTTCTCACTGGCCAATGCCCATGTTCTCTGTCGCCAGCTGGGCTTCGTTTCGGCCACAGGCTGGACACACAGTGCCAAGTATGGCAAGGGCGCAGGTAAAGTGTCTGTACCTAATTGTTATACACTGTAAAATTCAATAAGGTAGGTTTACAGGTAATAGCAAAAGTAACAGCGTGACAAAATTTTAAAGGTCAAATTTTAGTTGGAGGGCGAATGACCAAAATGGCTCAACCTGGGTCACAATGGTTGCAGACCCCTGGGTTAACGTAAATTATTTGAGTTGACTAAACTTCAATTGATTGTATTATGCAATTTCATGTTTCTTTGAAATGTTACAAGCTCTTCATGCAATTAAAAGATCTTTTAAGTCTCAAATAGTGAAGTCTTAAGTCCAAGAGATATTCTTTATTAAAGTTAAAGGAACACTTCATTTTTGGGGGGGAAATAGTTTTACTATTTTTCTATATTTCCAAAAATCCACGCTCTTCTAAAACGCCTCATTCAAACACAACCCTGTAAATCTACGTGAGAAGATTGTCAACACACTGTCCAAATGTATTCAAAAAGTAAGAAGGCATAACTTAATCTGGCTCTATTAGTGTTGCTGCCCCAACCAAGTCAAGAAGACAAAAACTACTTTGTCAGCTTGACCTTACCAACAGATTGGTCAGGTTTTGTTTTACAAACAAAGTTGATCGATTAGCAACATCATATGACCCCTTTAATAAAATCAATAAAGTTAGTGACCAGGAAGCAAAATTAATTTAAAGTTAGGATATCTTGTGTGCACTGAAAATAAAAAGTAATATAAATAATACTTATTTTTTTATATTCATTCATTCATTCATATTCCTTCGGCTTAGTCCCTTTATTCATCAGGGGTCGCCACAGCAGAATGAACTGCCAACTTATCCAGCATATGTTTTACACAGCGGATGCCCTTCCAGCTGCAACCAGTACTGGGAAACACCCATACACTCTCACATGCAGTCTCTCATCTCTCACTACAGCCAATTTAGTTTATTCAACTCACCTATAGCGCATGCCTTTGGACTGTGGGGGAAACCGGATCACCCGGAGGAAACCCACGCCAACACGGGGAGAACATGCAAACTCCACACAGAAATGCCAACTGACCCAGCCGGGACTTGAACCATTGACTTTCTTGCTGTGAGGCAACAGTGCTAACCACTGAGCCACCGTGTCACTATTTTTATATTATTTTAAAATATCTTTTTAAAATAATTTTTACTTTACAAAGTTTTTGCATTCATGGTTTTAAAAAAGAATTTCATGTCAAAAGTCACATTTGCCTAACTGAGTTGCCTAAGTTGAGTCATTTTACTTGCTCATTTGAATATTACTGTGCAATACTTTGCTTCAGGTAGATTTAACTCTCTCTAAGTTTTTCTGGAACACACATGCACTTGCCCAGATATTCTGCATGCCCTGTAGGTGTTGCTCAGAGAGTCTGTGTTTGTTTCAGGGAAGATTTGGCTTGACAATGTGCAGTGCAGCGGGAGTGAAAGAAGTGTGTCAGTGTGTAAATCTCGAGGTTGGGGCAACAGTGACTGCACTCATGATGAGGATGCCGGAGTTATCTGTAAAGATGAGAGACTGCCCGGGTTTGTGGACTCCAATGTTATAGAGGTAAATAACTCTATCCACTAGTTAAATAGGTCGTCAAGGTCATCATGTTGTGATTCACTTTATATATGGTTGACTTATAAAACCATGCCTTATAAAACCTTTTTAAAGAAATTAATAATGAAAGCAGTGATGGTGAGTGTGTGTCCACTAACACTAACACACTCTGGTCATTGTGTCATGTGTTTCTCTCAGGTGCAGGTGGACGAGAACAGGGTGGAGGAGGTGCGTTTGCGGCCCGTATTCACTATGGCTACTAAGCGTATGCCAGTCACCGAAGGAGTCGTGGAGGTTAAGAATAAGGACGGATGGGCTCAGATCTGCGATATTGGCTGGACACCCAAAAATTCACGTGTGGTTTGTGGCATGATGGGATTCCCTCATGAGAAGAAGGTCAATAAGAACTTCTACAAGTGAGTGTTCATGACTTCTTGACTGATGTAGTGTGGGATTTGACTGATTGTGATTGACTGAATTGTGATTATATATATTTCAACAGCAATGGCTAACACGATAATAATAAACGACCCGCACGCTTGATCACTTCCTGTCAGATGAAGTACTGGCGATGCAGTGTTGCCAGATATTGCTATGACAATCTAAAAAAAAATGTAGAAATCTTGTATCTTGCAAATAGGAAATGTAGATGGTATGGAGTTTCTATGTAATGATAATAATCATAAAAATGCTATAATTATAATTGTCTAATATTTAGAGGATATACAAATTAACAGAACAATTCGGGCAACTGCAGCGTTATGGATGCGACATTTGCAGTAAAAACTATAACGGAAGGGACGCTGACAACGGAGATGAGGATCCACATGCAGTTTATTAAAGAGAAGTCGTGCAGTGGTCAAAAACAGGAGCTTAAAGGTAATCCAAAAGACCTAGCCAAAATACAATGGTCAGGCTAGGCGGAATCAAAGGATCAAAACGGTAAACAAAATAATGATCAAAACACAGCAAGACAAACAAGGAAAACCGATTTGTATTGCTACGCAAGGTAAACAAGACTCAGCAATATGTGTGCGTGCGTGTGTGTGTGTGAGAGAGAGTGAGAGTGAGAGAGGGGTAAATATAAAGTCCAGGTAATCAGTCCATGATGAGTTACCAGCTGTATGTGTGTAATCAGGGGGAATCAGGAACTGGTGTGTGTGAAGTGCACAATGGTATTTGTAGTCCAGTTCTGTAGATCGCTGGGGATTGTGACAAAAACTCAAAACATAAATTTACAGAAAAAGTATATGTTAACATTATAACATCTGTTTATATTTTCCAAAGCAACTAACCACAGAGTTATTGGATCAGAAAAATATCAATCTGTAAACATTTTTTATATCTTAAATGAGGAAAATAAACATGTGGGCCTCACGGTGGTGCAGTGGGTAGCACGATCGCCTCACAGCAAGAAGGTCGCCGGTTCGAGCCTCGGCTGGGCTAGTTGGCATTTCTGTGTGGAGTTTGCATGTTCTCCCCGTGTTGGCGTGGGTTTTCTCCGGGTGCTCCGGTTTCCCCCACAAGTCCAAAGACATGCGATATAGGTGAATTGGGTAAGCTAAATTGTCTGTAGTGTATGTGTGTGAATGAATGAATGAGTATGGATGTTTCCCAGTGATGGGCTGCAGCTGGAAGGGCATGTGCTGCGTAAAAACATATGCTGGATAAGTTGGCGGTTCATTCCGCTGTGGCGACCCCAGATTAATAAAGGGACTAAGCCGAAAAGAAAATGAATGAATGAATGAATGAAATAAACATGCGTTAAGTACGTGACAAAAAAGTGTTTACAGTATACAACATACTTTGTAGAAAATCTGTCAATTAAATTGCACAACCCAAAAGAAATAATGCTAATCAAAAGGATACGAGTTGGCTCACTATAGAATTAAAATGATTGATTTTATTTTATTTTAAATTTTAGCATTTATGAGGAAAAAGCTTTGTTATGGTCATTATACCTTTCTGTTTTAGATGTGACAGATGTGAAGTTGCCACTTGTGTGACTTTGGTAAATCAAATATAAGTTGTTTGAAAACATTGACAGAGACATTTTTGAGTATTTCACAGTACTGTGAAATATAAGCCTACACAAAAAAACTTGGTTTCGCTATTTTGGTAAAAACTTTTTTTTTTCCATGGCAAGGTTGACGTTTGCATGGCATTGTTCATTCATCAACATGCCAAGTCTTTAATATTGCTATAAAAAAGGTGACCAAGATGTAAATTAGTGTGACCATCTGAGAATGTTAATCGCACCAGAGCAACCATAGTGCCCTGTATTTGTGTGACCCCAGTTCAAAAAAAGCTTTCAATGAAATCAAGAATGTCATTTATTAATTCTCTTTAAAAAACTTTTTTTAAATATCCAGTGTTTTTGCTGGAATCCGACTTGTTCCATAGCTGTTCTGCTAGCACACTTTAACCTCGTGCATGAGCAGATCTGTTTCCTCTGTGTTTCCTCGCTAGTTAGGTGTTCAGTTAATCTGCCTACAAAGTCCATCATGTAAATAGCAAATGCGCCATGACATATCCGCTACTTGCTCTTAAAGAGAATAGCATATATGAGACTCATAAGAGCGAGTTGGGGATATGTCATGGTGCATGCTGCAAATTTTGTACATCAATGCCCAAAGTTGGCCTATGGTAACCTTTGATTTGGTCCGCCATCCCATCTGAATAGAGAGGGAGAATGATGGGGAGGTGGTTGGGGCAAATGCCTTTGACAGAGATCGTCATTTCGAATTTAACATAACCTTTTGTTTCTTTGTTTTATCGCTGAGCTACAAAAATAGCCTGAAATTAAATGATTCAATTAAATGTTGTAAATGAATCAGACTTTTAAAATCTAAATACTGTCACTTGACAGATAGAAGATGCACAAGTCATCTGCGAGCTAATAAAGGTGAAGGCAGCAGCAGCTCGACTAGTGTATTCAGCATTGAACTTCATTGTGTTATAAATGGATTTGTTCGTTTTTTACAGTAATAAGTTCATTATAAAATGTTAAAAAAATGATACTGCGCAAGTTAATATGATTTAAAGCAACATTTTTAGGAAATTCCCCATGGCAAACTTATTGTAATACGGTTTGGTATATATTCGGCCCACAGCCCTCAATCAAGTTTGTTTTTTGGCCCTTTATAGAAAAAACGTTGGGCACCCCTGCGTTAGACTCTCAAGAAAATCATAAAGCACTGTTTATTTCATTTGTATCTAATACCTGACTTTTTAGGAGTGTGTTGGTGCCATCGAAAATAAAAAATGAGTTTATAATTTCAGAATGCAATTAATGTGTTCAATAATAATTTTTAAATAGTAAAAAAGAACCACATACTCTTGATTGCATTTTACAAATGGTTGTAGAGTTTTTGGAGTGGTTGTATTTGTATTTCTTGTGCATGTGTATGTGTGGCATCTCACTATACTGTGGCAGTTCAGCCACTGTGAGAGGAAATAATGTTTACTTTTCTCAGTGATCTGTGAAATGCAATTTAGCTCAGCAACACACACACACACATACACACAGAGCTTAAACCACAGACAAACAACTGGACAAGTATTGCATGGATGTGGGACACTCGTGCACTGTAGGCGTCTCATCCCCCAAATCCAGAGGAATGTTGACAAGAATGTTCCACTTACAAGAATGAGCCCTGTGCAAAATGCATTTGGCTTAACTCACACATACGTTACTCACACTTTTGATGATGAGAGGAAGCTATGAGCATGTCTTTGTGTATCTACTGGACGTCTGTCTGTATTTATTTCCCATGTGTTGTTTTATAGACTATATAAAGGTTTCATTTCTCAAGCCATCTCCCTAAGGCACGTTCCCACCATTACCAACCCCACATTCTTGAATCAATGGTACACTGCGACTGATGAGGTTTCCATAACCTCAGGAAATCTGAATCCCCCCAAAAAGACATAAGTTCTAATAAAACAATCCACAAAACTATAAAAGCATTAGTTTTGGGGCTATTTAAAAGGAATCTGTGAAATTTTATTTCAAGATTTATAAAAGAACAGTCAGATTTATGTTTGATTATCAATAAAAAAAAATTTCTTTTGGCAATGCTATGATTTTATAAGAGTTGGCCAGACCAAAGTTACACACAAACTGCAGTCAAATTGAAAGAAAGAAATGGCCAAACTTTGGAACGTAATAATTATTAATTCTCCGCTGCATGCTTATATAGTAACGTACGATTGTTTTAATATACAATACAAAAATGATTACATAAATAATATGCTTCAAAAGTGTATACTGTAAGGATATACACTTAAATTATTTAAATTATTAAATGTATTTATTTAATGGATTGTTAAAAATTTACATTGATTATAATTTCCATCTATAATAAATGCAACTACCGAAACTTTGGATTGATTTTGACCCACTTAAGTATGTACACTGTAAAAAATTATATGTAAAGATTAAAAAACATAAAGTCATAAATAAAGTCATCATAAAATGTTTTTTTATGTTACTTTAACTTAAGTTAATCATGTTTCAACATTTTAACTCTGTTAAAAATGTGTTAATGTAAGTGGAGGTGACTTAACTTAAGATTAACTTAACATTTTTTTACAGCGTATTGATAGACATCTGGGTTTATAGTTGGTTTATGCAAATTTTTACACTGTATGTAATTTCACAATTACTGCTGTTGCCTGTTGGCGAAGGTGTACTGACAACATGTCAAAAATAAAATTGAAACTACAATATTTCAAATTCCTGTTATTATGTTCTGACATAATTTTGTAATTACACATTTAGTGTATTTAAAATGTATTACTTATAGTATTTTAGTCAGAGCATTATAATAAGTACTACTTTAAATTATAACAAAATATCATATAAGTTTACCCCAAACTGAATATACTGTCATTACTTACCCTCCCCCATGTGTTTCCAAACCCATTTAAGACTTTCATTCATCTTCTGAACACAAATGAAGATATTTCTGTCCCCAAATCTTCATTAAAACATTAAAAGTTTTATTAATTTGAATCAAGCCATTCTGATGTCTCCTAAAGAGAGGTATTAAGACTTTAAAGGCAGCGTGAACAGGACGTTGCTGAGACTTTTATTTCATTATGTTGATGTACTTCCAACTGGAACAGAATATTGAGTAGGAGACAGGGCTTTCTGTTTGTGTGTCTTTCCCTCATAGCAAACTAACAGTAAGAGGTGAATGATTAAGAATATTGTGGCTGAAGCAATCAAACCAACATCAACAGTGAAGGACCGCCATTGAAGTATACCAAAAATATATATATTTCAGTGGATTAACTAGCAACTGTTCACCTAATGTGCGCTAGCAAAATAAACACTGTAAATTTGATTTCACACTTTAATATGCTTTTCTTCACACAACCATTAAAATTAAGCACACAATTGAAGGTTAATGAAAGATGGTGATGCTGCACAAACTTTCCCATCCCAAGCATCCTGAAGAACAGAGAAAGAGACAGACAGCAGTGTGTTTGTATGCTTGACCCCATCTTCGTGTTTTCAACAGGCATCTCAGAAAGAGATCAGCTGAACCAAAAGCTAAAGTTAAAGCAACCAGGTACCATCTGAGGGAAAGAAACCAAACCAGTAGTGTTCTTTCCCTAGAGCTCTAAAGCACATGCGGCTTTAGTGACCTTATAGCCAGCTATATTAGTGTTAGTCATCCTCTTACTAACTAACGTACTTCAGTCAGTTATGCTCTTAGTAATGCAGCTGGTTGAGGTGTTTGTGTGTGGGAGCAAGTGTGTATATTTGAGAGAGTGGTGGACGAAAAACTTCTTCATGAAGAACTTCTTTCCATCTGTTAGTTTTACTCGCATAGTTTTGAGATGAGGCTGTGCTTGTGTACGAGGTAACAGCTTTCAAGATATCTCGAAAGAGACGCCCTCCTACTCATACTAACATGCATCCCTGCTTCTGCTTAATGCATGTTCATCTTGGATATGTGTGCTTCCGATGTGTTTGTTTTGATGTAAATAACAGGCATGGAAAAGTGAAATGATGATAGTTTTTAAAATTAATAGTTGTCATTTTTTCAAAGTTATGGCACTACAAATGTGGTTTGTTACACATTTTCTTTTTTTGTATAAGTATACTGTTTATATAGGTTAAATATAAGTTTATTGTAGCTCTGTCTTAAGTATAAGTAAATATAAAATACAGTTTTAATAAGGATCGGATCTGGGAGCATTGTTGTTACTTGCTTGGTACTATTAAAGGCTAATTAACAACAGAACCAAAACTATTCAATTCAGTTATTTAGATATATAGTGGAGATCAAAATTAGAAAACGTTCTGAGCAGTTGAGTCACTAATCTCTCACAGACATCACTAGTCTCTCACAGGACATCAGATCTATTTGTGTACCAGTACACTACTAATTTATATTATATACCAAATAATTATCATTTAGTTAGTTTGTGCCTCACATCAATAGTATAACAGTGTCATATCTTCTTCTCTTATCATCCTTTTCCCATGCATCTGCTTTGTATTTATGTATATGTCTGTACATGCATGTTGGATATTGCTGTGGACATGTGTTTCTGTGCATAATGGATGTTTGCATTACAGGCAGGAATCCAAAACTAAGGCTATCACTAAAACTAGCTCTAAACCTAAACCGGGCAAATCAGCTGCGGCTAAAAGGTAACATTGGTAAAAGAAAAAGAAGAGACATGCAATGCCATCATGTCTCAGACCTTTCTAACCCTCTGTTTTCTTCCTAACTGTAGCTAAATGTGTCAGATGAGTTGTGTAACAGGTGATTCTGGGGCCTACAAATCTGGTTAATTAAATTGTAAGTCAGTAAGATAGTACTTTTACTCAGCAAGCCAAGGACACTTTGGATGAATCAAAATTGACAAAGATATATTATAATTTTTTTTTTACAACACTGATAATATTAAGAAAAGTTTTTGAGTAGTAAATCTGTTTTTCCATCGTAATAACAAAAACAATGTGTAATAACATTTCACAATATTGATTTTATTGGTGCGGCACGGTGGCTCAGTGGTTAGCACTGTTGCCTAACAGCAAGAAGGTCGCTGGTTCGAGTCCTGGCTGGGCCAGTTGGCATTTCTATGTGGAGTTTGCATGTTCTCCCCGTGTTGGCGTGGGTTTCCTCTGGGTGCTCTGGTTTCCCCGGCAGTCCAAAAACATGCGCTATAGGTGAATTAAATAAACTAAATTGGCCGAGTGTATGGGTGTTTCCCAGTACTGGGTTGCAGCTGCAAGGGCATCCGCTGCGTAAAACATATGGAATAGTTGGTGGTTTATTCCGCTGTGGCGACCCCTGATGAATAAGGGACTACGCCGAAGGAAAATGAATGAATAATTTTTATTGTATTTTTTATTTTAAAAACCACTTTGTGAGGATAAGAGACTTTCACTGTTGTGTGTTCTTGTTCAAATTGTTTATGAGAATGAATCATTATTGCTTATTACTGCAAAAATTAAAACGAGAGAAAAAGAATGTGAATTTTAGAAATGATGTATACAAGAACATTGTGATATCCATTTTGGGGGAGGCTAATCTGAAACTGTAGCTTGATAAGCTACCAGTATGAGTAGCTAAGCTATTGTATACGCTTCTAAAAAAAAGTAACCAGCTACATTGCAAGTTACTTCCTAAAAGTAGCTAGTTAAATTGAAGCTATTTTTACTTACAATTACAAAAACGTGAATAAAAGTTCATTTTAGTTCAAATATTTCATACTTAAAATGGTGCAATACAAAGCCTAATGTTTTATTACACATTCAAAGTACAAAACGGCAACAAATGTAGCATTGCAATAACAAAATAGCTAACTTAGATTAGGCACATGATAGCACTTTCTAAAAAAAATAAATAAAAAGTGACATGGCTCTATTTTTGTAAGAGATGTTCTTAATTGAGGTTAATTGCCAATTGTTAGAATACTTTATGGATTGATTTTCAACTGTTGTTACTTATACAACAGTAAATAACAGAATAAATGTAACAATGAAATATGTGATTTACCAATAGATGGCTGTAATACACTATTATAGTTTGTGATCTTGTAAGATGATGCTGTGCTTAAATTAACAGCACATTTTCATGTTTGGTTGAGATATACCTTTAACCCGTGTATGAACATTCATGGCCATTGTCTCTTTCAGGCTGTATGCTGAGCGGCAGAAGAACCTCTTTCTGGTTCATTCAGTGGCTTGTTTAGGCACAGAAGTGCACTTGGCCGCATGTCCTCTGGAGTTTAACTATGGGAATGCCACAGAGTCGTGTCCTGGAGGAATGCCTGCTGTTGTCAGCTGTGTGCCTGGACCACTGTACACACAGAGCCCTACTATGAAGAAGAAACTCAGGATGCCGGTAAAGATGTGATTTATGCGCAACACATATTATGACACTCATATTCATTCATTTTCTTTTTGGCTTAGTCCCTTTATTAATCAGGGGTTGCCACAGCGGAATGAACCGCCAACTTATCCAGCATATGTTTTACGCAGCGGATGCCCTTCCAGCTGCAACCCATCACTGGGAAACTTCCACACACACTCATTCACACACATACACTACGGACAATTTAGCTTACCCAATTCACCTATACCGCATGTCTTTGGACTTGTGGGGGAAACCGGAGCACCCGGAGGAAACCCACGCAAACACGGGGAGAACATGACACTCATATTATGTACCTATATATTTTGCTTTTGGATATTGTCTTTCTTTAGTGTGTGATATATAACTGTTTGTGAATGCATAAGACCTGAAAGTTTAATAATAGAATACATTTTTTCCTAAAAGTAAGAAATGATTTTGAACTCTGTAACGTGGTTGTCTTGTAACCAATTTGAACAATTTCTTCCTATGGTCTTCATTTGCTGCCCACAACAGAGATCTGCATTTACCCTCAAACACTTTATTTGTATCTGAGGCTTTGAAAAGTTAACAGTATGATTGTGTGGTCGGTACACTTTAAAAATAACATCTGTTAATGAACAGTTTCTGTATTTTAGGATTCACATGTGTGTTCCGTGTATTTACGGTTGCGAATTGCATTATGGGACTTTGATCTCTGCTCGAGTTTTGATGTTGACAAATCAACTCTAGAGTTTAACAAAGTGACTTTTATTGACATTTCAGTAGTTTGAAATAATATAATGTATAGGAAATAATATATAGAGAAATAAGTCAGAACATGTACTGGCAGTTCATTACAAGGTTTTTGTACCTTAATATACAACACCAACCCACACAATATATCACTTTAAACTATTACAAATGTTAATAAGTCACCTTTTTGAACTTTTCAAGGTTAAAAGTTGTTGGATTAAAGATCACGGCCAAAGATTGGTTTCAAAACAATTTCTGAGTTCAGGTTTAATTTCCAGCAAAGAAATAAATGGATAAAATGTGTAGGTGAAAAAAACAAAACATCTAAACAAAAAAATGTTACACTCAAATTTAAATATGCATACAACAAATAATAATAATAGCAACGAACAAATGTAAATTGTCATGAATGAACTGGCTACAACAGAGTCAGATATCAGTTTTTATATTTCTGTAGACAATAATAATCTTTTTCATTTGAATCCTTTGATTTTTCATATCTAAATATATTTGTCCGCTGCTGAATGTGTATGTACGTAATTTGTATGTGTATTTTGGACCTACATAGGTGCATATTACGAACACACTTTTTAAAAAAGTGAACAAACTGAGCCATTGACTTTAGATCAGTTTTTAGTTGGTCAATAGCACGGCCTATTTCTGGTGCCTCCAAATAACAACGCACCAACAAAACGCCTTAACATGACTACGTTTGCAAAAATGAGGACAAATGCATTTGCTATTTTTAACAACGTGGTGCAGGATGTCAAAATGATATCTGCGCTGGGCTGAAAAAACACTTGCGTTGCACCTGGATGATCGGACCCCAGATCTTTAAATAAAACCTGTTGTACTATACCTTCCAAACAAAAAGTATAAACCTTGAAAATAGGATAATATGGGGAATGTTAAACAATCTCTTCCTTTTTCTCATCAGCCTACTACACGGCTGAAGGGTGGAGCAAAACATGGTGAGGGTCGTGTCGAGGTGTTGAAGGGCAGTGAATGGGGGACGGTTTGTGATGATCGCTGGAACCTGGTCTCTGCCAGTGTGGTATGCAGAGAAATGGGCTTTGGATCTGCCAAAGAAGCACTCACTGGGGCCAGCATGGGAAAAGGTGAGAATGGGAAAAAAAAGGAGAAGTAGAAGAATGAGTGGATTATAGGCTGTTTTGCCAACAGTGATGGAATGTGTGGAATGCTTTTATTATAAGACTTTTGACCTGGACTCTCATCTCGTAGGTCATCAGAGATAACAAACAACCCATCACTGAATAATATACCATAATTGGCTTCATTTATTTTATGGCTGCCTGAAATGCTTGATTTTTTTGGTCAGTCGCCATAAGGATCTGCAAACTGCATATTTGACCGCCGTCACTGGCAAATCTCATGTCAAAATCTCCTAGCTGTACTACATTTATATTGCATAACTTAAGTGTTGAATTCTTTACTCCATTTTGCCGTAACAGATTAAAGGGAATGTATTCGGAGGAATTGTGAAACAGCACTTGTACTTTCTAAATGTGTATTTGTATTTTAAAAGTATATGTTTTTTAAAAACTGATTCAAAAAGCAATTCATAAATAAAAGGACACTAAACACACTTAAGTACACTTTGTAATGTCAGAATAAAAGATTTACATAAAAGTATATTTCAAATCATTTTAAGAAATGTAATCGTGTGTGTGTATATATATATATATATATAGATAGATAGATAGATAGATAGATAGATAGATAGATAGATAGATAGATAGATAGATAGATAGATAGATAGATAGATAGATAGATAGATAGATAGAGAGAGAGAGAGA